>JARJDR010017002.1:0-13486 GCA_030264135.1 Myllaena sp. GC000078 | reverse complement strand
TGTTGGCACAGACTTCACAATTAATTCCATTCAACACCCGCAACGCATAAAAATAATATTAAGCCAAATATCGTCGCGCATGTTTCTCGCTTTTTGCCCGACAGCGCAAACATTGCGTGTCTGCGTTGCGTACGTGTTTAACGCAATTACGCAAGTAATTAATTAGAACACGCACGCGCTCACGCAATAGTGTGGTATAACCCTACTGCACAACCCACCCCCAGCCACCCTCTATTCCTCTCTTCATTCGCTCGCTCGCATATATAATTATATTGAAATTTTCACCTCATTACTGGCTAATTAGCAAGTTTTGGTCCTGGATTTTCGACTCGTGCCCTAGCGAATTCTTCATCATTTGCGACAACACTGTGCGTTTTGTACGCGGGAGCATTCGGTGAAGTGAAAGCCAACCAAAAAGGGGAAGACGATTGAAATTTCGGTGCTCGCTCATCAACGTGAGTGTTGCGATCCGATTGCCGAAGCAGCGCGCTCGCGCTAATAAGTTATTACGCACGTGATGATTAATTAATGGGCATAAAAGGAATACGCCGTCGCCGTCGGTGGCGTGCGCGGCCCACGCAACTGAGGGGAGCTTTTTATCTGATTAAAAGTCTTCAGTTTGCTGTTTGCGTGGATGCCGGGCGAACGCAAACGCACGAAGCGTGGCAATATGTTAAGATTAGACGAAATGCTTCTGCTTGTCGCGCGTGCGCCTCTGCGAAATGACTACGATTTAATGGTCGTTTGGCACTCGCGATTAATGACGCTGTAAACAATGCGCGATCGTTTGCTATTCCAACGGGCCACACAACAAACTTAGGTTTGTGAATATTACCTCATATTGTAAGCAAAGTCGTATTTTGAAAACAAGCACTAATTATGCGTCACGGCAACTAGCAGAGATGACAAAATTGAATTTCTTCCGCCCTGTTTGCGCGCACACCCTCGACCCCGGAAGCGACTTTTATCTGCTCCGCTGGCTCGCACACAGCTTGAATATTGCGGCGACACTAATTACTGCATAATTCACAGCCACCTTCAAGATGTTAGTGCGCAACGCAAACATATGCAGAGTGTTGCAACCCTAAAACGTTCCCTTGATGATTAAATGATTTATGGCGTAAAACTCAGCAATGTAGCCGCCGGCGACGAACGAAGGGAAAAATTACGCGTTAATTAGACACTGGGGTGGTGGTCAGACGCTTGTGCTTGTGTTTGGTATTTAGTTGTGGCGTGTACAAAGTGTCGTTCCGGGCGAAGCAATCATGCGCGATCGTTTGCGATTAGAAGCGTTTGCTGATGGGCATTGTAAATAAAGTGTTCGTCGCACACTATTGTTGATGCACGGATGGCCGTACTAGAGGTGAATGTGTATGTGTCCTAAGACGAAATGAATGACGCCGCTATATTTCAACCTGTCGTGCGCGGCATTAGGCACGTCTGAGTGAATAGTAAATGCAGAGTGAATACCGAATTGCGCGACGGTTCCAACGGCAGAGGCATCGTCTTGTTTGATGAGTCTTTCATGCAAATATAGGTTTCTTCGAAATAAGCCCGCTTTGGTACTCGCCCGGGAAACTGATGATGCCGTAACAGCAAGTTAAAATTTAACTTGTGCTTTTTTAAATCAATCTGTGGCTAATAGAAATTTAGTATTGCAATATTTTGCAATTTCATCGAATTACGCAATGTATACGCTTTGATTGCATGATGGTAAATATTACTAGGTATTAGAGTTTAGGTGGAAATTCCAAATGGCGAAAAAAGTTGAAAAGAACGTTCACACTCATTGCGTAATAATTAATGCCAACCGATATCATGTAACGTATCATGAAACTTGTCGTTATCAAGCAATTCAAAGGTTTTTTTTGAAAACTAGCTACGATTACGTTTCCAGTTTTGATTCGCTACTACGCTCATGAATCATGAATAGTTATGTCTATAAAGTTACAAAGCAAATTATATATCAACAACGAATTCTCAAATCGACATTAATGATTATTATAAAAAATTTGGTCGTTATTTTCTTCTTGGGGCGGTATCAATCAGCCAGACGCTGACACTGACAGCATCTGCAGCATACTATTTTTCCTCCCGTCTTCAAAAATGAACATTTGCTGAAGAAATGTGCCGCTCCTATCCACCAACACATACGTTTGTATTCTTGCGGTTGGCAGCGCTTGGGAAGCTTGATGGCGCGTCCGTGCGGCAAACTTTGAAAATTGTAATAAGCTTTATGTGTCGACACGTGCCCCCGCCTCGCCGCCCGCCACTGTCGTCGTCGATGTCAGACAGCGTCGTCGTCGGCGGTGGCGGTTTGCGCCGCACCAGCGCAGCCGGCCGCCTCCGAGAGTGTGCGAAATGAGAAATGTCGAAACTGTTTGCGCTTCAAATGGAAGCTCGCGCGGAGGGCTGCGCGCAGCGGAAACCAGCCGGCATGCCGTCGTCGTCGTCTTCGATGTGTTTCGCTCGCTGCACCACCCGCACATAATAGATTGCCCCGCGCGCCACGTTCTAATTTCCAGCGCGGTAAATTACCGAAAGCGGAAGTTGTCACCATTTTGGCGCTGCACAACCGGTCACCCGTTTCCAAGCGCCAGCGCAACTATTATATATGTGGTTCGCAGCAGTGATTTCGAAATTATTGCATCGATCGTCATATTTTCCACCCCAAACTGCAAGTACTGTAGTAGCGCCGCCGCATTAGTGATTCCTGTGCGCAGTTCAGCAAATTTCCTGAGTATATTACAACTTTTTTACGATCATACCAAGAAAATGCGTGTCTCAAATTATGTTCGCTGAAGCAGTAGCGGCGCCGAAGACGACCGACGTCGACGGTGAAGAAAAGAATCTTTTTATGCAATACTTTGTGAGATCGTAAACATTTTAGAACGGCGCACCGCTCGCTCGGCCTATGTATGATTTATTTACTGCGGGCAAAGTTGAATTATACTTCGCGCGCGCGCACGATGTTAACACAGCTTCACTGCGCCCATCGCGTTTAACTGACTCTAACAGTAGGCGGCAGGAGAAGGAGATGGGAGGAACGTTCATGGCCTGAACATTTATCCTCCGCCTTCGCTCTTGTTCTTACCCTTGCGTTTTTCACCGATGTAAAATCAACCCTCCGATGCAAAATCGTCGGGATTAAGTGTGTTGTGCGTGCGCGCGAAATTAGTTTTTCGCGTGTAAAATGCTGAAGGATTATGTTAATGAAAACCGACGTGTGCTCACCCTCTCCCCCTCTCCAGCAATTCATATCATGTCTCGCACCCCATGCGCAAACAAACAAACACGCTGAGATTACAACATGCAGGTGAACGTAAAACGCGAGGGAGGCAGAGTTGATTCGCCCCGCATCACTGCAAATCTATATTAAAATCTACTGCGGTTTTTTTTCTCTCCATTTTCTTCGTAATAATCTTTTAAATTACTTGCGCGGTGCATGCACTGTTCATTGGGAAGAATCTTCTCTGCGATGTGAACACACACGGAAGCCATTGATTCGCGGTCGCCCTTTGCCCAATTTAGTCGCAGCCGCAAGGAACCCCCGTAATGGCTGTACGTTGCCGATGCTGCTGTTATATTAAAAACGCTTCTCTCTCGGCAGCGCTGCGCTGTCTGCTTCTCGTCTTCGCCGAAGACGACGGGGGCTCGTTATAATCTGTTAATGAAAATATAGCATGATGTCTCTAATGAAAACCTTTATTTCTTGGCGTGAAGAAACATCGTCGGTGCTATTAGTTGCAGCGGACAAAGTCTCGACTGCGGCGGTGGCGGCTAATATAATTAACAACGTATTCTTTCGTTTCGCGCGCTCGCGTTTCGTGTTTCCATTTTTTTTCATTTTTTCTTCGGCGTCCGACCGAGAGATATACTGCCACAGTCTGCACAGTGTGCACGTGTGCGAATGTATGTCAGCGTTGTAAGCGTTGGTGTCGGCGGCATGCAGCGGCGCGGAATAACGTAATTACGAAATCAAGGCGTAATTAACTCGACTACGGCGCGCGCTCTCTCCCCAACCATCCCGTCCGTATGCATATTTCTTTTTGTTGCTAGTCATAGAGCGGCGATGCAGTTTATTTTGTCGTGATTATATTTATATAGAACGAGTCAACTAGCATCCCGGCCGCCTGTCGACGGGCGGGCAGTGCTCTTTGAAGTAAAGGATAACTAATCGAGTTTGAACTCTGCACTCTCCGCCGCTGCCATGCCGTTGATTATAATCTAGTGTGTTTTTTTGCAACACCACGACTATGATTTTTATGCAGCTAAATCATGAAAAACTGCTTTAAAATTTTCAATCTTTTAGTAGACTAGTGGTTGTCATGAGTTGCATGCTGATTATGCTTAAATTAACAACAGTACACCTTAAAAAAGCGCTGCGTCATGATTGTCGTTACACGTAGACGATAATCTCATTAATCATTGCCTGTTATTATTAACAACCGTTATTAATTAACCTAATGACAACTCGCATAGCTGATCCTTTCAGTTACAACGCGCCCGGCGCCGGCGCCCGACGATGGATAAATAAAGAAACAGCGTGGCCATCGCCTAAACATACTGCAAACCCATTAGCGTGCGCCTATTATTATATACGATCGTAATCCGCGCGTCGAATAATTAATTATATTGACGATTGCTGATGGAAATTAATAATATGTGCTGCGAACAAATTTGTCACCGTCTTGTACTAATGAGGAATACGAACAAAGACGTGGGGATGGCGCAATTGGTGAAACAAGGTTGAAGGGGGTAGCAAACGCAAAACTGGGAATCAGGCATTGCGAAGGATGATGTTCAGGGCGCGCGCACGCGTTTTAATATTAAAATATGCCGAGCGGAAATTAACAGACGTGATCCCCGCCATTGCCGCCGCCCGCCGCCACCACCGCCACTGCCTGCATTCGTATATAACTCGTTCACTATTATCTGTAATAAATAACGTCATATTCCGGTTCGCACCCTCCCACCCACGCTTACGCACACACCAGCATTTTCGCTCCCTAATAAACATGATGCAAGTATGTGTTGCACACCGATCGGTGTGTTGCCGACCGACGCCGACGCGAGCGTCTGTGTATGGGCGTTATGTAAATGATTCCCGACTGGAGACAACATTGGTGGCAGCGCCGGGCGGGCGGGCGGGCGTCATCCTCAATCGGCTGTGTGCGAGAGTCACAGATATGAATTATACATTCAGGCCGTTTCTCCACGCACAAGCGCACATACACAGCCCGCGGCCAACCCCGAGCCCGTTGCCGTTATACATTATAATATAATCCGGAATGCTAATCTAACTAATTCTACTTAAATGCCGTATTAATGTTGACGTTTCTATATGCCGTTCGGGCACGTGAGCCGGCGCCTCCACCATCGCCTCTTTCTTGCACGAAAACGAGGTCGCTCGATGCGCCATTATTTCTGCGTATTGAAATTACGCGGAAACGACACGAAGAATGCGTGAGAGGAAACATTCATTCATTGATTGCGTCGCCTCAAGGAATTGTTGTTTGTCGGTTTTTTGGCTTTTGCGTCTCGTCTCAACCACACTGTGAATTTAGTCTCATTATCGAACGCGTCTTGTATACTTTTCAGCTATGGTTCTTTGATATACATCGCAACGCAAATAGCATCCGGCATGAAGTACTTGGAATCGCTGGAGCTCGTTCACAGGGATTTGGCAGCCAGGTGAGTGCGTCATGTAATATGTTACATAAATACGTTGGCGCGCGCGCACATTACAAATTAATCATTTGTGTATAAGTATCAAGTATCACTTCCTATACGACGTGCTATGCTGATGAGAATTTCCGCCTCCGCGCATGCTTTGTTTACGCGGAAATTTGATAAAACGAACATATTATGAAATAATATTAATTTAATATTATCCTTTTATAAATGCAAATGTGGTAAAATGAAGTTTATGTATGTCTAATATAGAAATTGCGTGATCGACAAAAATTTCACGGTGAAAATCTCGGACCATGCAATGTATTGCGACCGTTTCGAGGGCGACTACTACATAAGCGATACGAAATCGAGACTGCCCATCCGGTGGATGTCCTGGGAAAGCCTGCTGCTCGTAAGAGTCCTTATCCTTATCCTTATCCACATCCTAATGAGCATGCAATGGACCTGATTGTGCGTTTGTGCGTATGTGCAGGGGCGGCAAACAACGAAGAGCGACGTGTGGTCGTTTGCGGTGACGTTGTGGGAGATCCTAATGCTGTGCACGCAGCAACCGTACGCGGAGCTCACCAGCGAGCAGGTGGTGGAGAACAGCAATCACTGGTACCAGAACGACGGCTGCCAGCGCTACCTTCCGCGCCCGCCGGCGTGCCCGCGCGAGATCTACGACCTGATGGGCGAATGCTGGAAGCGCAACGCCGCCGATCGGCCGCGCTTCTCCGAGATCCACCTCTTTCTGCAGCGTAAGAACCTCGGCTTTCTGCCGGCGCCGTTACCGTGCTGAAACGCACCGGCACCCTTTTACAATGCGCGCCCAACGCGGTAGTCAGCCCCACCTTCAATCGTATATACAAAGAACTGTCACTGTTTTTCATTGTGGTCATCGCAAAACCTTCAGATACTTTTATACTCATTTCCACAAAAGCGGCATTCGAGAGATTGTCCGTTATTGAACCCGCAATAAGAATGATATGATTTTGGTTGAGTCCCAAATTGAATCTATTTAGAAAACTGCGTTGATTATAGGCAAATTTTTATTAATATCTCTTTTCCGTTTCTCTTGCAGATTCGATGTAAATTACTTTCTCAGCGTGCATCCCTCGTACAACTTAATTTCACTATTCGTGTGCAAACGAAAAGGAAATAATGTACAATCTCTTAAGTGGCTGTAATCGCATTCGCCTCACTCTCACATCATTCACCACATTCTAAAACACCTCTCTCATCATCCATCTCACCACCGGTGCACGATCGGCGACTTTTACGTGGATACTAAGTAATGCTGAATTAAAGCCCCCCGAACACGGTCATTATCAATAATAATTATATTATCATCGTCACAATCTGATTTTGGTCTCACACTACATACTGTTTGTGTGGGGCGGAGAATTAGAGATTATTCTACAAATAAGGCTGATCGTCTCTCTTTTTGATAAATTACGATATAGACAACGTATTTCTAAGCAAATTATATATAGATTACTAAAACAAAACAAGATATAGATATAATAAAATAACAATATTTTTAAATGTCAATCAATATTATATAAAAATCTAATAACGAGATAATGGTAAATTCATTCTAAAAACATACGAAAAGAAACAAATATGATAAAAACAAAATACATGGAAGCAAAGTGTGTTTGTACGATAACAAAACGAAATTAACATAAAACACATACTTACATGATAGCAGAAGAGGTAAGTGTTAATTCCAATTACTTATGTAAATGGTTGTAAAATGTGTGTTGGGTCTGTTTTACACTGAACTGTATAAGATTACATTACCTACCCCCATTGATCATGCGTAAATTCATCACGTTCACAACTACTAATCGACACCTAACTAGCCACGCCAACGAAATTCTTATACATTTGGGTGTAAAGTAAATGAAGAGACGTATTGTGATATTTGCACGTTTTCATCGTTTTCTGCGCGAGATTGCAACGTGCTTGATACAACCATATCTTAATATTATTAAACACAGTATTGCGCATTTCGAGCAAAGGTGGTCATTGTCGCAATGCACTCGTAATCGTATAGTATCTGCACTTGAATTACTCGCATTGTAGCATGCCAGACAGAAATTAGGAATTTTAATTGAAAGATCATAACTGGGATCATCCAACAAAATTGGGACCATGACCGCATCGCAAAATGTTCCGATCTATGACCCAATTTCGGAACGAAACGAAATCTACGGTTTACATATTTTAATTATTGACGCAGCGCACAATTATCATAGGAGATTACTCTAAATTAAATCGCACACCAAATCGATTGCTTTCGCACCCATATGGCGGCAAATAATTCCGCATCGCTAAAATTGCATTCGTGTTTTAATTAAAATTGGGTTTGCTTTTGTCTACGCCCCTGTGCAATGCGGTAAAATGCGGACTAATTGTGTTTTGATGCAATCAATTTCTTCTAATCGTTTAGGCATTCTGGTGCTGGTGCTGGGAAGATATTGAATAACAACAATGGCCACTTTTGCGCAATACTTACCATTGAAATAACGTAACTGTAACTATTCAACACTTACATGCAAATGAATTAAGTATGGAAAACAATATATTGGAAGAATAATACCTAGGTATGTGTAAGAAAACGACAAACATACACTTCTTGGATTATAATGAGCTTCCTCTATTTGATATACTTATAATCGCATGTACTCTGGTCACAATGAATGAATTCACCAGAAGGATGGAGGAATATTGTACATATGTATTGTAATATACACTTGAGGTATTATTATATATTTAAGGAAGAATTATTTCGACAGTATTAGAAGCCGAAGTACAAGAGCGTACATATTGACGTGTGTAATTAATGGTACTTCAAATGCGGATTCACTTACAATGAAACGATGTGGAAACAGACACATTCACACAAATATTTAACATTATCATACGAATTATATTCTAGTCATTTGTGAGCGGTGTGATGACGCTGAAACGATGTTACAGGAGGTAAGCAGCGTGATGGTATGAATGCGAGTAAATAAAACGAATTAGCTGCAGGCATATACGAATTCAGTGAAGCGTATCGAACGCAGTGAAACGAAAAAACCAATATTAATTATTAATGTTGTTAATCATTTCAAAACAGGATTACTTATTGTCATTGCGTAGCGTTTAGGATCAGCAAATTCTCTATGTATTATGCATTCTTATCAATAAGGTGATATCAATCAGAAAAATTTCGAACCGAGACAGCTAACTAGCTAAAATTGATGATGTATTTTTGCGTGTTTTGTGATAATTTTCTCCATTTTCTTATTGATATTACTCGCCAACCCAGCATATCCTATTTATACTATTGTATTTATTATTAATTATTTATTCATATTGATTACAATATATGACTATTATGTGATATGAAAATATTTTTGTTTACGCATTGTACGTGTGTGGAAGATAGAGAAACAGAGAAACAATGAGTGCGAGAAGAAAATATATTGTTTATTAATTTCGTATGCATTATGCAAATTAAGTTATTTCATTTGAATAATATTGTTTTTAGCGATTTAATGAATGTTAATTTATTGTATGTGCATTGTAACAATTCAATTTACTCGAATTTTATGTTGTGTATTTTTAACTATCAAACTAAAAAACAAAATGAAAAAGAACAAAAAAAAGATAAAACTTTCCAGTGCCATTTTGAACCCTTGTATGTACATAATAAATACTATCGTAGCCCTAATTTAACTAAAATTTAAAAAACATATTGTACATAATTATATTTATAAACGAATACATTTAAACGGCAAGAAATTACGATTCTACTTAAGATTTACATTTACACTTAAGCGAATATTATTTACTTAATACCACAATGGAAATTCAAATCATGCCGAGTCGAAGAGAAAAAGCGACACATAACGGTGCATGGTTTCGTTCAATCGATGTGCGCACGAGGATACATATTAAGACATAATTATTTTTAGACCTATAATATAACAAATTAATAATTATGATAAGGAGAGTTAATTATGGACGAAGCTAACGACGGATTGAAGATGAATGCAAAGTACTTACGTGTTCTCACACTCGACGATTCGAAATCATCATGAATGAATATTGTTGGGACAAAACAGAATTGTATATTTATTATTAAATTAATCGTAAACCGAACATCGGACGAATGTGCGCACGACGATGACGATGAACGTCATATAAATGTATTTTCTACAATGGTAATAGGGATAATGTTGATGAGGTGGCGGTATTTTTATTTAACGATTTACCGATCGCGATCGAAATCGAAAATTTTTCGCGTCAAAGAGAAATGCATAGGCAAAAGGAGTTCGTTCCATTTCGTTGAGCACAACCACGCTCGCAAAGAATATAGTCATACACCATCTCAATAAGGTATCTAATTTCCATTCGAAGATTTAATATCGTTAACAAAAGCAACTCTAAATGTATTTATTGGTCTCTATTCATATCGATTCCATATAGATTTCCGCGTATTCGTTGATTATTCGATGTCCCACAGACGAAAAATTTGCACTCCCTCACACGCATTCACAAACTATAAAACTAAACGATAAAAGTATTTAACATGGTGAAAATAATTAAATAATGCAAATCCGTTGAGAATAACAAGCACAGGACAATCAAGTGTGCAGCATATATGCTTGATAGACGCGTTAATTAGCACCCTACCATTTAAATAAATCAAGTACATACTATTAATCGTAATCAATTTACCCATGGAGAATTCATCGTATAGATCATACGAGCCTATAGTCTGTATTTAGAAGCCACCCTGACAAACAACCACTCTGAGCGACAACATTCACACACTGCTCACCCACATACACATTACAAAAACACTCAAGGCGAATATGAGAGCGCGAAACACGAATCGATGCGAAAATTTTTGAATCCAAATATATTTATAAATGTGTTGCACCAAAGTAATATGAAAGCGACGAAAATTATGACGATGTGTACGTTTTTCCGATCGGTTTTTTGCTAATACGGTGTTTTCAAAATCATCTCTTTGATATTATATATTGTATTCGGATTTATATAAACGCGTACCTATCATTCTCTCTACATTCCTAAATAAATGCATGGTTGAGTATAATAAAACAGGAGCGGAGAAAACAAATCTGAAAACGCATACCTAACAGAATAGATGTTTATTGTAATACATATCACAGGCAAAAGCATAATAATAACGCAGATATGAAGCAATTAGTTTCAATTATATACGTTATTTTGCTTTTAAAAATGTAGCATATCCCAATTCGTTCCGCGATTATGTTGGGCAACAATAAATAATTGATTCGAAGAACATACCTACTTATACGAATGAAGAGTATTATATTGCGCACGGAAATGAGCAGAAGAATTACAGAAATGCAGTAACAATGAAATACGCAGATGCATAAACACGTGTTGATTGTACATATTATATTATCTTAACATGAAAAATGAACCAGTTTTGTCGTTTCTTTGACGATTCGATTTAGAAATAAAAATTATAATTAATTAAAGATGTTCAAATTACAAATGATATTGACATAAATTTCAGTGTGGACTAATTTTTTTCACCGCAAAATCCAGTTAAATACAATACTTCCTTCTCCATAACGGTATAATCCTAATCAAATTAAGTAAGTATTGACTTTGCTTCATTTATGTTGTTCAAATTGCTTCTAATTTAATTACACAAAATTGTAGTTTATTTATGGACCCTGCAAGAACCTGGTCAACTCTTTCAAACTATGTAGTTCATTGCGTCAAGATGCAATTACCAAGTGTGTTGTTATTGCTCTTTCTAGTAGTAATTGTAAACTGTGAGAGTCTGACTTCTTCCACCAACATAACGAATAGGAAATCGCGATGTAAGTAAATTAATTGCAAAATTCAAATCTATAATAATGTCGCTTGTAGTTTGGGGCATTGGTTTGGTGCGTTTCGCCAACTCCGTGTGCACAGCAAAAGATGGCAAATCGGGCACGTGCTACACAAAACGACAATGCTACGATATCGGCGGCACACCTGCCGGAAGATGCGCAAAGAACATCGGCGTCTGCTGCGTCCTATATCAAACATGCGGCAGTGCATCATCATACAACAACACCTATTTCATTAGCCCTTCTTCGGTGTCCCAGTCGAAATGCGCCTTCACCATAAACAAATGCAATTCGGACATTTGCCAGGTGCGCATCGACTTTATCAACTTCAACATCGCGCAGCCGGATGGCAACGGCACGTGCTGCGTGGACGCCTTCCACGTGATCGGCGGCGCATCCACCTTGCCGCCGATCTGCGGCGAAAACAGTGGCGGTCACATGTACGTCGATTTCAATGACGCCGACAGCATCAATCTATTGATACAGATTGGCTCCTCGTCGGCGGTATCGCGCTCATGGAAGATGCGTATTGCGCAGATCGAATGCGCGAGTACTTCGCGGGCGCCCTCCGGCTGCCTGCAGTACTTCACCGCCACGTCGGGCACGGTCAACAGCTTCAATTATGGTACGACGGCAAGCAGTTATCCGAACGTGCTGGCCGGCGATGTGGGCACACGCCAGATCGCCAACACTAACTATGGTGTATGCGTTGCAATGGCGCCCGGATACTGTTCAATCACCTGGTCACCGGTATCGGGCGATCCTTTCGCATTCACCCTTTCAAACAGCACGCAGAATGCTACCCGTGATGGTACATTAGGTAGTGTGTCCGTTTATCAGAATGGAACGAGTTGCACTGGTGATTTTATTATCATCCCCAATGGGCTAGTTAGTAGTGCACCGACGTATGTGGATCGTTATTGTGGGAATGGTTTACCAACAATTACAAGTAAAGTTGTTACGAGACTATTTCATTCATTTTGCTGTATTAATTATTGTTCTATTTCAGCCTATTCAAAACCATTCGTACTCACAGCAGTTACAAATGATTACGAGCGTGCAATTTCGACGGCTAATCGTGGATTTTATTTGAGTTACACTCAAAATCTTTGTACAAATCCATGCCCGTTATGTGGTAGTCTTTTATTTGGATAGGTAAGTAGTGCAAATTCTTTAACAATGTTGCTATGTATGTTAGATTCTATAAAGTAAATGTTACTATCGATAATTCTAACAATAAGTAATTCATTTAATGAACATTTTCTTGATCAATCGTCGGTTAATTTTCCCTGTTGGTGTGAGCACAAAGTCACTTTTTGGAATAATATGCACACCAGCGCGTATTTTATTCAAGTAGTCGTTCAATCGCCGATTAGTGAACTCCTCCAATTCATACGGCGTACACTTTGCACCGTCGCGTAGGCAAACGATTGCCATTGCGTGATTTTCGTCGGCGTCATATGTCGGTTTGCCCACAACGATCGCGTACAGTACGTCCGGATGGTTCGCCATCACGTTTTCGATTTTTGCCGGCACCACATGCCAGCTGCGATACTTGAACATCTCCTTGATACGATCGACCACAAACAGATTGTAGGCGTCGTTCAAATAACCCAAGTCACCAGTGCAAAGAAATCCTTCCTCATCCCATGCGGACGCTGTATTCTGGTTGAAGTAGCCGGTCATTTGATGCTGTCGTTTGATGCGAATTTCCCCAACGCAATTCAGTGGCAATGGCTTGTTTGTATCCGGGTCTACAATCTAAAACATCAATTCTTTTAACTTGCTTTTCGATTGATTATCGAAATGATTTCATACTTTAATTGTTTGGTTGATAGCGACGGGTTTTCCAGCCGACTTAAGATCATCGCCTCTTTCATACGAGGCAACCAAACCTCCTTCGGTAAATGCATAGA
>JARJDR010016998.1:0-12000 GCA_030264135.1 Myllaena sp. GC000078 | reverse complement strand
TTAATTATCTTCGACACTATTGCGCAAATCTCAAAATGGTACATAACTTTTCATCTCAGTTTAACCCAAGCTACCCACAGTTTTCGGCTGTCAAACCCTGCGCCAGACACCCTGTATAGCATCTAAAAACGTCTCCTGCGTGTGTAAACAACGGACAATAAAACCTATATGTATGCACTTATAAAATGTATATAAAATTCAAAAGCGTGCGCGCGCCCGTAATACGTAATTACAGTCTTTTGCATAAAATGCGAAATTTTATAGCTTTTTCGGGGATTTATTTCTGCGATAATGTTCTTGTTTGTAACGCAAATAAGTTACCATATCTTATTTTCATATGTATGGAAATTGTTTAATTTTTTTCTGAGAAATTATATCTCATTGATCATGAAGAAGAAGAAGAATAGGAGGTGAAAATAAAAGGCGAGTGAACGTCTTAATCATTAAAATTTCACTATCGTAGATTACTTGATTATTGCAATTACTTGCTCGAATATTGCAATAACTCTTTTATTACTCTTCGAACTAATTCACCACGCCAGTTAGTTGCACTCGTCATCCATCCCCATCGTTTAGACTTATTAGTTTCCTCTAGTTGCAATTTTTTATCGCCCCCTAACAATACGCCCACGGAGAGAAAATCGCAGCAGCCGGTAGCTGCAAGTGGCGCGCGCAGTAAAGAAAAATAAGTGAGATTAATTACCGTGAAATCCAATTAGAATCCGGCTCGGTCGACACAATCCTTTTCGTCGCACGCCGGCGGGGACAACAACACAACAACAACACTAACAATCGATGTAACAATAATGTTGTCAATGGAGTGTGATTCGGTATTACAACAAATATTTACGCGTCGCACGCACCGCACCGGGTGTGATCCGTGTTTGGAAATCGGGTTAAAAATGTCGAAATTGCTAATTATTCACCAAAGCAGCACAACAGTTTATTACCTAGGCGTATTTATTTACCCAAAGCTATATTATTATTGTTATAAGTACTTATAGAGAACGCGAATTTTCACCAATTTTTATAGCACTAGATTAAAATCCGCTTTTTTGCTATTTAGATTAATATAAGTAGAATATTTTCTACGTTAAAACTACACTCCGATATTAATGAATTAGATAGATAATAGACTAGCCGTAAACGATTGTCACACGGGGGGCTCGCTTGACCGAAGACCGTAAAGGCCGGGAGCGCGAAGCCGTCCGTCTGGGGGTGGCGGTCGATGTGCACGCGTGCTCACGCGACTACCCTCTGAGCGTCCGATCGAAACGCACCGGCCCCGGTGGCGGCGTTGGTGGCAGCGTCGGCGGTGGCGATCGTTGAGAGGGTTGGTAGGCAAGTCCTTGTATAAAATATGGAGCGTGCCATTCATACGTTAGTAGGAGGGTGGAAAATGTGAACGTTGCCTGCGACATCTACAACCAACCCCGGAAAATTATCCTTTCTTCCAATACTACATTTTCTGCTACAGTTTACTTTTGTATCGGTACATTTCCCTGGAAAACTGGTTTGCAATGATAGGAAGAGATGGCTGAATAGGGGTTGAAATCATATATTTTTGGAAATTGGTTACAATATGAGAGACAGACTTTTCAAGTTGTTTCAAGTTAGCGACAACGCTCCTTGTGTATCCTTGGCACACGTAATGGAATTGCATTGCCGCAGTAAGTTTTTTCTGGTTTTTTTCTGCTCCGGAATGCTCGCCGAACGTTTTGTGCGATAGGATATGTTGCATGTGGCGGGCTGTGAGAAACGTGGCGGTCGGTCGAGGTAATGCCCGGCAAGTCCAATTTCCGTGTGCAACCATGGATCCTCTCCAATCCTACAAAAATAATTATTTTTAAAACTGCAGGTTTGGGGGGTAGTATTAAAAGAGATGTACCACATCAAAAAGTTGGGAATAGTTCCACGCGAATAGCGCTTTGCTAGCACGATCAACAGTGGCGTCATGCTAATCATGCTTAGGATACATAATCCGGTGAGTTGACAGTTGCGCTCGGTTTTAAGATCGCGAGAAGCTTCCTCCTAGAACGAAACACTTATTGACATACTAATTTCAAAACACATAACTTTACCACAACCTGACAGACGTACGCCATCAGCACCTTGAACATACGTATGAACATGAACCAGAGTTTACTCAGGTAAAAGAATGACCAATGAAATGTCAACTCCTATAAAACAATCAAATTACATTGCAATAGGTTGCACGTATATTTATAAAGAATATTCTCACTCGATATAACCAAGCACGTAACGATGTGTAGCCAATGCGAGTGTAGCGATGGCAGAAACGATATATAACGTAGAAATTTGTCGCGAGGAAGATCACGGTCGGCAGGCAGGTGATGAAACTGGCGTTGTTGAATTTGCTCACCTCAAAGGTTTCGTGCAAGAACTGAGCGTGAATGTTTACTATTTGCTTCCACATCTTTCGGGTTGTTGTCTGTATCACATTTTGTTCCACTAATTTTTGGTCTTCACTAATATCATAACTCAAATTTAATTATCATATGAAATTGACAACAACAATTAATATTTGACTGTGTCAAAATGTCAAAAAAAACATGTAATTTATGTATTCCCTAATCAAAGACTTTTCCTTAAATTTTTAAATAGCAAATCAATCGGATAATTACACCACATGGCTAAATTTTGGCCATATGTGTGATATTCAGAGGTTAACACCGTTGACAGAAGGAATTAGAGGGATGTTTATTTATTGTTTTAACATTGTCTGCATCACTTTGCATTTGAGTGCGTAGTCCGGAGACAGAGATGTTAAACACATAATGTATGCGTTGCTGACAGGGGGATGCGGCCGGATTAAGAACATGTAATATAATATCTTTCCCACTTCGATCAAAGAGTCGCAAGGAGGAAGCAGACAAATTGACGTTTGAAATTTAACACGGGAAGAGAGGAGAAAGTGCCACCTTCTCTAATCCGACGGGCAATAAATTTTAATTAATTGTTATTACATACATTACATACTTACAGACGAGTAGATCGATTGCACATTTATTGCAAATAGATATAAATTAATTATTTTAAGTACATATACCTCTACTACATTTTCCATAGTTAAATTATTTAATTACATTTGAAATTCAGAGGTGTCATTCAGGCGCTGAAAGGTCGGCCGCTTAGTAGTAGTAATTGCCGTCGAAAGTATTTTCAGCACTTCGTATGACAGCGGCGGTGGTGTTCCAGCCGGTGGCGATGGCGCCGCAATGCTGCTGCTGCTGTGCGACCGTCGGCGATGCTGATGCAGTATGCACATACGCATCGCGGTTGTGTTGATGGAGAGGATGCGGATGAGCGCCGCGTTCCGCCACCGCATCATTTGATGTCGGCTCCGGTTGCGTCGGGTCGCTCTTCTGAAAGCTAAATGGCCATGTCTAAAACAAAAGGAATGAGCGAAATCACAAATTAGAAAACTGCCGACGAACTTTTTGTGTTTCCAGAAAAGCAGCTAAATTATTATTGAAAATAATGAGAATACTTAGGATGCACACAAATAAAAGATAAAAATGAAACAGAAGAGGTTTGAGTGAAGGTTTACATATTGCTTCCGATTCTACATGTTTATCTAATGTCAGAAATATTTTCGTCTGCCCTAAGCCCGAGCATACTCAGCCACAATTTGCGTCATTCCGATTCGGAGAGGCTTGGAAGTTTAAGGGTCGCGTGCTCCATGTGTAACATGTCCAGATTTTACTCTTCATATTCCTGTTGTTTGCTTATAGTAACAATGTAAATACTCGGTGCCATAAAGCAGTTTTACACCGGGAGTAAATTCTTAAAACAATAAACCACTCAGGACGGATCGTATTGATGGAACAATTAAATTCTTGGTGCCATAAATAGCAACATGTGTTGCCAGCTGGTGTTTTTAAACAATGAATTTACCCATTACTCATTATAGTAATTATAAATTGATATACTGGTTGCAATCATATGAATTCATAGTAATAAGTAACTTACGAGTGTTAGGGGATGTTTGTGACCGACATGAAACCCGGCCGTCGGCTGGTCGGTGAGCACGGCGCGCAAATGCGCAATGTAGCTGGTGGCCAGGCGCAGCGTGTCCAGTTTGGACAACTTCGTGTCGGCCGGCACCCACGGCAGCGTCGTCTTCAGCCGGCAGAACGCCTTGCTCAGCACGCGCATTCGCGCGCGCTCACGGGCATTCGCCGCATTGCGCTGTGGATGGTGACGCACATCATCACTAAATTCACCACTATCGTCCGAATCGTCCCTTTCCTCCTCGGAGGGTATTCTTCTTCTCCGTGGCATCACTATTCGAAATTTACACTTCTTTCACTTGGTAACTCGTTCACTCCCCACACTAGTAATTGCTAATGAAGTATATTTTCTGAATTTATTAAATAAAATCAATTAAATAGTTTGGCAGAAATTAAGCACTATGCGTCCACGACAGCAGATGTATTCTGAAGCTTCTTAGACATTCCAAGATTTGTGTAGAATGACACGCCCACCCTGAAATTTTAGCATGATTACTTGCACTCATCTGTAGGCGGCTCCGATCTATTTTCGCCGACCAATTGGAACGCAGTGACTGAGTTGTTTTCCATTGAGATCTGCGTATCTCTTTCCACCATTAATCTTTGAGATAAGTACCGTTCACAGCTTAAGCCATCACATGGGCTTTTTTCCGCGTCAGTGAGTGAGCGGAGTGATTTGTGTGAATTTGTAAAATGCGCCGCGGGCATGCGTGGGTGGATGACACTTAACGTCGAATTAGCAAGCGGTAGTCGGTCGCGTGTGTTAAACAAACACGTCTACGTCAATCAATACTAATTGCTCGTACGTTCAACGTCGGTACGTACACATTTCGAGTTCGTACTATAATGTTTATTTTATTTTTTTTCACGTAGAGTTTTTGCTTTATCCCTTTCTTTTCTATCTATTTCCATCGGTTTTACGTAAATATCTATGTTTTAATTTTGTATGTTTCTACATGAGTATTTATTTTATTAGCACATGAATCTGTTTGTTTAATGACATTGACTGCGAAACAAGGGCATGGAAACAAAATACCGCTGAGATTTATTTTTGCATTGCTTTCTCATCTTCTCATGATTGAACCCTTAAGCAACGTCTATCCTTTTCATTTGCGTCTTCCAAACATATGTTGAGCTTTGTTTCAACCCTGTTTCACACGAAGCTACTGTTTGTTTTGATAGGACGCTTGCGTTTATAAAAAATCAAATTGAAATTTATTGAAAACAATAACAATATTACATTTACATATAAATATCCATAATGAGTGTATTACAATATTTCTCTAGACACAAATCAAACAAATACTTAAATGATTGTAGTAAAACAATTGGTCGAGTCTTGAGCGTCAATAAAATCCATTTGTTTGCGGGTTGTATAAGAAGGGTGCTATCGGTTTAAAGTATACATCCGGTATTAAATTAGATTTGCGGTTAGGCGGAGGAACGAATGGGTTGCGACGATTATTGCAGTCGAGCGGAAATACGGCTGGACTTTCCGCTCGACCTGCGCCAATCCGAAATGCATCATCCGGCAACCCTTTTCCCAACATCTATATTTACGTTTCGCACCTTTCAATAAGTACCTCTGTGATGCACGAAATCGATCCGCGATTGCTCTTGTGTGACAATTCAAATCATTACTAAAACTGATCATTTCTCTTGTCAGCTCAGATAGGCTCGTAAATGCGCTACTTTTATACGTTAAGTAATACTTGTCATAGGAATATCACATCACATCGATTACTACGGTGTTATTATAACTATATATGAAAACATTTCATTTGCTGTACTATACTTTACGCTATATATTCGAAAATAATTTCATATGTATGAAACATAGGCCTTGACGTAATCTAGTTATTTATGCAATTAACTTTATACAGTGCTCGTGTTTCCGCAAAATGTATGGCTGCACATTTTTTGGAAGCTCATAGCGAGAAAGAGAACAGCAAATATGGACCCTATACTCATATTTTGTTCCCATTCCCATTCTTTTACTAAAAATAGGAAATTAACTCGGAATAGAATAGAACAATGCTTTGGCGAAACTTAACGCTTGCAATGCGATCTATTAATAAATATGGCATTCTATTCGACCTTCGATTAGAGGGGTGCTTTTCACTTTCGTTCATTCGATTTCATGCTTGATGAAATTTTCATTGCCTTTGTATGCCCTATGGTTATTGTCAAATTGCAAATAAATTTTGTAGCCCAAAAGTTGTATTTCTAATTAATTTCCATATAAATTTAAATTTCTAATTGTTAATTTGATACTGGTTAGTTTATTAAAGCATTCATTTCAAAGCTGTTAACTACTCATCCAGCTATCTAACACATACTAATATGTTTTTGTTATTTTCATTACTTGAATAGATTATTACTCTAAATACGTTTGCTAAATTTGATTGCATCATCAAATCTTTGTTTGCATAATTAATTTTTTGATTATGATAATTAACTGAATACATGAAATCACTTAAAACACATCTAAATATATTTATCTATCCAATTAGTAATATATTTTCTAACTAGTTAATGCTTACAGCAATATGACCGCAATTGAATTCACTTCATTGCAGTTGAACTTTAATTCTGTTATTATAGAAATTTTGACAAATATTGTCAAAGAACAGCTACGTCTTTTATCGGTTCTCATTTGAGAGATTGATAAAAGACGATTATTAACACTACCACTTTAATTTCATAAGGACATCGAATATATAATACATGTTAAATGAAACAATCTCAAACATTTGTGATACAAATAGATAAATAGATAAATTCGTATAAAGACTCTTTCGTTTCGAAGGAATTTTTTACTTTGATTAGTAGTACCATTTTGGTTGCGATCCAGCAATCATGTTGCGCGCGTTGAACGCAAATGCAATACTTTGGCTGATATATTGCATTTATTTGTTCCCGTGCCATGCTGCTTATGCGCATCGAGTACGTTCATCAACTCATAATCTCTGAATTTATGAAAATTTCATAGATTATTAGCTGTTGACCGTTCACTTTCTTCAAATACCTTAAATCCTAATAGTTATGCAATATAATTCTTAATAATAGGGTATGACATGTTGTTTGTACATATAAATACCTAGAAACCTTAGGAATAAGCTTCAACCCCAAATTTCTTTTGTTTTCGCTCGTGAGCTGCCTGAATATTTCGACCGCAACGCAACCTTGGCTGATGGCATTGCTTTGCGGCCAACATTCACTCCTTTCACCTTCCAAAACAACACCCGAAAACTAACTAACATTCAAGTTACGTGCTGCACTTATTACATTGCTACACTACTCTCTAAACTATAAAGTTCTAGAGATATTAGGTACTGACTTAGGACCTAGGAAGTAATACTCATATTATAAGCATTTCAAACAAAAGTAAAGCCTCTTTGATGTTCTCATAATTTATACCAACCATTCGATCGTATAAAACTTGGCGCTCTTCGTCGTGGTGGTGGTGGTGCCGATCGGCGTCAACGTGTTGGCTGCAGGTTGAACAAGCTGGCCGCCAATCGGTCACACGTCGGTGCGGTCCACGTACACCACCGTGCCGCCGGCGACGCCGGCATTGCTAACCCGCTCCGGCGTCCAGATGAGGTGCCAGCGCTGCGCGCAGCTGCCGGGCGTTATGAGGAACTTGTAGACGATGTAGATGGGTATGCAGAGCGTCGAAGACGCCGTCAGTGCCCAGCCGACTTTGATGCTCCAGTCGGGGTAAGCATACTCGGTGCCGAGCATATCGGCGTGTCCGATTAGGCAAAAGATGAAAATCACCTGGTTTTTCACACAAATCATCCCCATTTACTCGGGTGAATTATTTCAACCTAGCCAGTAACCTACGAGTAGGAACACTGGACTAATGTACTTCCAGCACCACTGCCAGAAGATGCCCGGCTGATGGCCAATCATCTTCTCGACATCGCGCGAGAAATTGTCGGTGCCGTAGATCCAGAACACGCCCGCCGCCTCCACGAAGACCACGAAGAGGATGGCGAGCGCTGGCCCGTAGACGTTGAGCAGGTTGACCAGGTAGACGCCGCCCTGGAAACGCATGCGAAGCGCAGGATATTAATCGCCGATGGAGTTATTTCAACACAATGACGTCATCTATACAGGTATGCCATCATCGTCCTGGCGGAACGACATCGATTACATCGTCATCCAGTCGTGTCGTTAAACAGCAGCGCTGCGGATGCGTGGAAGAATGAAAAGAGTAGATATTCTACAGTAAAAAGGCTTTACTCTTTTTTAATCGTTACATCTCCATCCCCCTGCTGCTGTCAATGTTGTCTGTGGGGCCGACGGACGGGGGATGATAATAAAATGCGAAAGCAATTGACGGACGACACGAGCGCTGGCTATTCAGCGGGAAAGAGAGTTAAGCCGATGGCATTCTGCCGCCACCGCGATGATGCGATATCGATGACGTATTGGATCAACTCGTGCATGAAGCCACCGAATGAAAGCCGATGAGTTTAGTTGGAATATGAAATTTATTCTCCCGCACGTGTTGGAGTATTTATAAAGCGATGGGTTTCAGGATATGGTTCGAAGGATCAGGGGATAGGGTTCAAGGGATATACTCGTAGTCGGATAGTATTTGCGGTTTAAGTGAGGGGTGTCGTGGCGTCACTATACTCATGCGGAGCGCGCGCGAGGGGGGGTGGAATGGGATTTTTCGTCACATCTTCCTCCACCCGACGCACCGCCCTGTGGCTATAATTAGTTCATTGACGCTACACCGTGTGTGAAATTTCATCATATACATGTATGGTAATTCCCTACAGTGGGTGTTTAATAAAATTTCGAAAATATCATAAAAACGCTTAAAGAAAAAGACTAAATTTCATATTTGTTACTTATTTATAGTTCGGTAAGAAAATATGTATTATTGTCGATCGGTTCATTGACCATTGGCCATGTTTATGATAAGGGCAAGTATCAGGAAGTGTCACGCGCGCTGGCGAATAAGACGATGAAAGAAGTTGCATGAAGCGTAGTAAAGCTGCGCGTAGAGAGTGGAGTTGAGTGACGCGCGCTATAATGGAAAGGTGAATTCGCCGACCACCATTCTCCTCCTCCACATAGAGTGCACGAAACCGAAATCCTTTTTCTATCGCCACCTTATTACTCTAATAACACATGTTTACTACTTATATTTAAAAAAAATTAGTCCTGTATAATTATTATTTATTATGTTTCAGGTACGCAGAAATTTGTTATCAAAAAAATTTCACGTAAGTTTTAACGGGTCATTCGGTAATTTATTTTATATCATTGAATGCCGCAGCGCATGTAAACCTTCAACACCAACCCAAACTACCTTCTGCCACCTTGTCCATGTTGTTGTTTGCTCACGTGCATTATTGCTGCGCGTAATCCGTTCGAATCACGAAACGGTGAACACACGACCAAGCGAGGTTGGTTGGTGGGCGCCCCATTCTGCGGTCGGCCTTGTAACCTTGCACCAGAATGCTTGCTTACTAGCAGGTGGCAAACAGTCGAAAAAGCTCGGCGCTCACTATTTTTGTCCGCGTTGTTTGACGATAATAATTACGAACCTTGATACGCTTTTAATATTTTCGCGCATGGTGAATGAATTGCGCTTTTTCGAATAAAAGCGCCCGATGTCGATTAGGACGATGACGACAACGTGTGTCACGCCATCCGCATCGACTTTCTAAACGGTTTGCAAATTGCATGTTTGGATTTAAAATAACTCCGCAATCTATTTTTACACTGACGCGTTCTGTTATTTCCGCGAAAATACCTTCGATCGTGCTCCGATACATCATCTTCCATCCGACAGGACATGCTATTATTTCTCACACACAAACAGGGCGCAAAAGAAAAAGGAGGAAATAGAAATGGAAAGTAACTCACATAGGTCGTTGTCGGAAGGCCGCAAATGTAGATGCCCACCAGCAGCACGCCGACAAAGATTTCGCGATGGCGGCCGAGGAAGTTGGGGTATTCGTCGCAGAGTGCGGTGATCATTGCCTCCAGCCCGCCAAAAGTACTATCGAGCCCCAGTGTAATAAGCATTAGGAAGAAAATGATTGACCAGAAAACCGATCCGGTCATGGTGGCGATTGCTTCCGGGTAGACGATAAACACGAGTCCGGGTCCTGTACATTTCCATCCAGTGTAAATTTAAGATTTTTCAGTATTTATTAGTATTGGTTTTTACCTTCTAATCCCACATCCTCAATAGGTTTATTCTGCACCTGTGCCATGTATCCGAGCACCGAAAAGATCACAAAGCCGGCGAGGAAACTGGTGAGGCAATTGATGGTGCTGGTGAGCACGGCGTCACGATAACAATTGTTGTTGAATTTATTATAACTCGAGAGCGCCAGCAGGGTGCCAAAGCCAGGACCCAGTGAGAAGAAGATCTGCGAGGCGGCGTCGATCCATACGCGTGAGTTCTTCAATTTTTCCCATTGCGGTGTTAGATAGTAGAGAATACCCTGTCCAGCGCCGGGCAGGGTGATGCCTCGAAAGAGTAGAGTGATGAGAACCACGTATGGTGCTAGTGCAGTAACCCACACCGCCTAAGAAACACCATAACAAAGATTTAGAATATTTTTCGATTCACAATCCACGCGTGTACCTTTCCGGTGCTTTTCACCCCTTTCCACAGGGAGAAATAGACGAGCACGAAGACCGCAAACACGCACATTGCGAGCGCGGGTTTGATGGGACCCATGTCATTGAGACCATCAGAGAGGTGCTGTTGCAGGACTTCGCGTCTAATTTAATATTAACAGAATAAGACGGTTAATTAGCCTAATGCAATTGTCGGAAAAATAGATAATGTGAAAAAGTTACGTTGACTCAACTAGTACACTAAAATCGCTGATTGTAATATGTTAATGCCGGCAGTTTGAATGACAAGGGTAATTAATCACTTTTCTTACGCATATTGTGAAATTGTCCTTTAGCAAGGCTAGACGGTTCGTTAATTTCGACTCCACCCAACATTCAAACAACTCGCACAAAACGCAGTTACAAGTCAGCTCCCCGCATCCGTTTCGGCTCATTAATCCAATTCCACTCCTTTTTTTTTAAACATTAAAATATTTTTCATTCACGCCGTTTTCTGTCGGCATCCAGGTGTTATCACGACCGCACGACAAAAGTAAAAATAAAGAAGATTCTTTTATCCACGGCGTCGTGGGGGTGAAAGAAAGAAGCCGCGCGAAAGAAAAACGAAGCGATATTTACACAAGGGACCAACGTCCCCGTGTGCAGATTTCAACTCGAAAGTCTTCTAAATCCGGCGGCGCGAGAAAAGAAGGATAAATGAAAGATGCTTCATCCCGCTCGCCTCCCAAATGCATTCATTCGTAATGAATAAAAGTGTTTGTTTGCGCGCATTTTCTCCCACCCATCGCCAAATAAAAGTGTTTATACGCGGATTTCGATGGCTCGGAGATGATAATTGCCTCATTTGCATTCACTCAGTTGAGATGGGGGGTTTGAGACGATGACGAGTTTCGTACTCACTCGAAGAATTCGCGCGCGGGACTTGTTGCGTTCGGGAACGGGGGCGGTACGCCAGGGCCGGGCGGCACGGCCGCAACAGGTCGGCAGTTCGGCGTGTTCCACGCGTTACCGCACGACGTCCACGGCAGCTGCGTCTTGAAGCTCGCCACCAGATAGTAGACCGCCCAGCCGATGATTGTGTTGTAGTACATGCCCATGTAGAGATCAATCAGGCAAATTGCATAGCCCACACCTTTAGAAACATTTCCCAAAAAGAAAAAGATTGATTATCGATGATTTCCGAATCAGCATGTGAAGACAAGTTAAAATGTGACAGATGCATTCGGGGGTGCGAGTAAATGAGGGCAATCAGTCGTAATGAAATCAATGCGACGACGTTTTTGCATACGTTTCACACTCTGGTGAGCATGTCGAAGATGCTCGAATGACATTGATAACTGCGTCGCTG
>JARJDR010016997.1:0-18492 GCA_030264135.1 Myllaena sp. GC000078 | reverse complement strand
CGGCCGTCTGCGCAACTATCACGAGGACGACAACGACGATAGCGACGACGACGGCCCACGTATCAACATGAACCTATTACGAAAGACGTTCAGAATGGAAGTGATGGACGACTTGTGAATAACTACCACCGCGTATTATGCAAAGAGAGAGATGTCTAAATATATTTTCTACAAAGCGCACCGGACGCTCGTTTCGTTTCTCCACGCAAAGCCGAAGAAGTTCTTCCCAAGGATAAGAAAATCTGCAATACACCGATACAAACTACAGCTATAAATTCACAAAACAAAAAGGATCAGAAACCGACGAAACCCGGTGCGGTTTATAAGTATCAATGTGTTGATTCGATTCAATAAGGCATGTGATAGTTGTATGTACATGGATTTTTTCGTTCGCAAATCTTTGCGTGATTGTTGCAAAAGTATTAATTACTCTTTCGCATTACTCTATTGAATTGCTTTCCGGTGCAAACTGCAAGAGTTTGCTGTTTGCGAGCAAATGACTATGAATGTAGTTTGCAAATTTTATTGTACATAGTGCATGTAGTAGTAAGTAAAAGATCGAAAACTATTTTTTAAACGTGCCACAAACCAAAAAATAAACTCAATTTATATATTATTGTATTATAATATATATTGTATGTACAAGTATCTTGTTGTATTGAGGTATTTTTCTGATTGATGTTATCTACTTATATCCGTATCCTGGGACGCTTATTAATTACGCTTTAAAACGTGTAACGGATCTGTTGAAACCAAAGCAAAGTAAAACCAACCAGTGTTGTGTAAAAAGCGTTAATTTCCATCAAACAAAACCATTTGGTTTTCCTTTCTCATTTCGGGCATCTCTTTTAAATGTTTCATCCCGAAAATAATGCAATACTAATGTAATGCATTTATATTATCCTTGTGAAACACATAGAATCTTGTTGTTGAATAATGGTAATTATACAGATACACACATTACTTCACATACATAAAGAAACAAACTATGGGACAAGTTGAATGAAGAAAGAAATTATGTAAAACTAATTAAAAAATTATTTATAATTGTTGTAAACAATTTGATGTAAGTAAGACAACTGTACATAGTGTACATATATAAAAGGTAGCTCGTTAAAATGAATTGTAACTAAAATGATAGGTTCGTAACGAACGCAGCAAGGGAATGTGTATTAACGATTGCAGCGGAAAACAGGCAGGACGTAATACGGTTCAAAATGTTGATATTAGCAAGTAGGTGACAGCTTTATTTAGTGTTTAATAATAATTTAGTTTGGAATTGCCAAGAGCGAGAAGAGAAAATGCACACAATATCCATACAAACATCGCGAGCAAGTGCAAAGAGGCTGAACGCTTATAGAAACAAAAAAAAAAGAGAGAAAACAGCGTATTTATGCAAAAGGATTAGACTTTGAATTACCATTACGAAAATCTATATAACCAACACAAAAAATTAAAGTTAAATTCTAAACAAATGTTCAATGCTAATAATCGATTTACTTAAAAACGAAAAATGAAGCCGTTGAATACAATTAAGTAATAGCATTGGCAAAATTAGTAATATATGTTTGATAGGTTTGTGGATTTCACGTAGTAGTCACCCATGAGCATGGAATTCCCGATCGATGCAAACTAGCTTAATTATAATCATTTTTTTTTGGGAAAGCAAGTATAATTTGTATGTTTCGCAATGCAAAGACCTAAATTGAAACATAATTGCAATAATTCGAATTTGTTTCACAATGTTTGCGCAATTATCAATTTTAAATCAACCCTGATGACTGATCACACACTTGTCTTAGATGTGAACTGATTGGAATAGGCGACACCATTTAATGTATACACTTGATTCATCCACTACAATTCAACTATGTAATTAGAATTCTAATTTATTTTGTATGATTTTCATTCCAGACAGTGTAGATTGGTAGACGTACGTTTATTATGTATTAATAATCCAGATATTGTTTATCGAATAATAATTTTAAAAGACTCCAGATGTACACGAATAGGCCAAAAATTCGACAAGAGGGTAAAAATAATGTACTAATAAATAACTATTTCAATGAAGCCGATGAAGACGTGTTAGATAAGCAGATATGGGCTTAGAATAAACACATTAATTTAGGAGATAATTTATGAACATATAAAATGGTAGTATTATTTTTGAAACCGAAGAATAAAGGAAACCAAAACGATGCATGTTGATAGTAAGAATTAATTAATAATATAGGCTCGAAGTGTCGATGTGATAATATTAAATTCATAATATTCATCACTTTGTTGTGAAATACTATATTATTATGATTATTATTAGGCATGGATCTGTTGTGTGTTTCGTTAAGTTCTCCAATTATTAGTTCATTTAATGCCAATGTCAATGGTGGTCACAAAATTGCACCACCAAATCTCTGGTTGGTTTTTAGCGGAAGTTTTCACGTGTTTTTAAACTGTTCCTCTGACAAGTGAAAAGAAATTGCTTCCTTTTATACATACGTATATCAGTAATGTGATTTATTGTAATATTAAACGATGTTGAGCATAAGCAAAACACCCTCAAAATATACATTTCGATTCGATTTCGATTGTATGGAGTGTAATCAAAAATATCCGTCGGAAAAAGGTGCACAGCAATGTTGGAAACTGCGAGAGGGTGCCTCAATAATTAAACTCATTTTTGAATTAATAAATCACATTTCTTTTCGGAAACTAAATCATTTCAAAAGACAATAAAACGTAATCACTTAGGTGAAAGAACAAACATGAATCGTACTAAGCAAACATAAATTAATGGAATACCAAAAATAAATTGAAAGTATATACGAATGCCTAAACGTAAACCGAATGATGATGCTTCTATCTAGTTGTAGCCCAAAATTTGGCAAACGAGCGAATGAGTTAGCGACAGAATGCGTAGTAGATGAATGTCTTTTTGATAATTTTCATATTCGCATTGATACTTTAATACGTTGTTTTTTTTGTGACATACCTACAAATTGATAATTTAGATTCAAAATTGGAATTCCTTAATGCAACGAATTTGTGCAAAACCGTAGTTCGCAGATCGCAGGCGATGTCAAAAACAAAACCAAAAGCAAAAAATGATTAGCATTAGTAGGGAAGGCCTATATGATGCAAGGATATTAGGACATTCAATCGGCAAACATGAGACAAACCATGAATATAATGCAGATTATATTAAGAAATATAAAATATCTATGAAGAAGATAAAATGCTCACCCGTCACAATAAAGTACCCCCACTTATTGTGATTTATTTTGTGTAGGTAAACAAATATTTAACAAAATGAAAAGTAATGCAAGTCTATGATAAATTATTACGATAAGCGATAAAGAGAGCATTATGAGAATTAGCGATGATGTAAAACGCATATGCAAGTCCACAAAGATGGCGACTGAGACATCATTCGATCGATACAATCGATTAAAACAATATTACCACCTCGAAACCATTATCGGTTCATTTCTGTGTGTTGAATTAACAATGTTAACGAATTCTTTTGTTCGGCGCATTTCAAATTATGTTTGCAGTCCCTATACAACCGAAATCTTGTTTAGAAAGCGACTAAACAGTTACATTTATTGTTTTCCACCCACCCGTTCATAAACTGTACGTATATAAAGCACATATCTCTCTGTATTGATGAGAAACCAACACGATAAATATGCAAAGTCAATAATTTTGTCCATGTTTGTAGCGGGTTTTTGATACATACATACAGGGAAATTCTTTAATATTGTTAATTAATTCATACTACTTTCAATAACAATGATAATATTGTAACCCTACAAAAAATGAAAACAAAACCACCAAACATTGAATGTAATATCTTTGTGTAAAACTTTGATTGGACTTCATTTATTTATCAATAAATGCAATGTATTAAAATTATGCTAATTAATTGCCCTAACTACATTTTCAGTTTAATGGTAATCATAAAGGAATCAATATTTTTGCCCTTTTTACCTTATACCCAGGCATTTTCTATGGAAAACTATGATAATAACATCGTTAAAAAACAGTAATAGCATTAGAATATTGAAATATTGACGAGTTCTACAATTACTTTGAAAGCCTCAACAAAAGCTATATGTGGAGAGAATGACAACTGAAGTGCTAAAGCACATTAAAACAAATCGATTCATTTTTCTGTAAATTATTAATCAATTGCATATATTTAAAATAATGTGCAAGTGGTTATGAATAGTTGATCAAACCACTGAAAGGCAATGTTTTATAATTACACCTAATTGCAAGTAATTTAGCCTTAGATAGAGTTTAGGTTTTTTAGATATATTCCTTTTGATTTTCCATTACGGAATAGTAGTGAATCACCCGATGCGAGCGCATCTGTTACGCTTCCGAGCGCGGAAAGCTTTTTCAATGGAACGCCTGGAAAATGTGTAAAGTAAACTAAAGAGCGCACGGCTGCGTAGCAATCGACGCGAAATCGAGCGCGCGCGCGCGCGCTTGCCAGCCTTCATGTGCTTCCTGCGTGCGCTTCGCGTTGCGTTTGAATAGTTCGTTACAACTTCGCCTGCGTTCCACAACTCGTCAGATATGTGCCGATGGTGCGCGTAAAACTCAAGCAAAATATTATCATTGTAGGGATAAATCAAGGATTCGAAAGCTTTAATTTTATTTTTCTCAATTTTACACCTACATGTGTTCATTGAAATTGAGAGACTAATAAATTGTTTATTATCGAACATCCAAAGATTAAGATCGAATTAAATTTATGGAGTGTGTCACTCGGTGAATACGGATGTTTTTGATGCGCACGTAGCATTGATAACAAAATTCATCATGATGGTTAGTTAATATCAATTTAATTATTCAATCAGGTGAGTGCATGTTATGTGAAATTTTTATGCATGCGCTGTTCTCAAGTACTTACATTACAATATGAAAATATTAAAGTTTTAGTACATATGAGCTAATAACCGCCACAACCATAAAATTGACAGTTATGTGCATTTTGATTTCTTTTACTTTAATGCTACTTCATAGTGAATAATTGGTATTATTTTATTTTCTTTTTCTTTTACACTCCATTATTATTTTATGGGGACTCCAGAAAATGAGGTAATATGTTAGTCACGCGTTGACTACCATCTCACAAGCTTTATCAAAGAACAAACAATGGAAAATTAAGATATCACTTTATATGTATGCATTGTTCATCGCTAGTTTGCCTATTTTTCACTAAATTAAACTGAAACTTTAAGTATTTAAATTTAAATCCAGGGTATTTATTATACCAACATTAATTCTGATGGTCGAAGATAAAATTGTGCGCACTGCCCCATATCTAATACTATCTGCCAGGCAATAAACTTGCGCAAATTATCCACCTAAACAATAATCCTTATCTCGTCAAGTTTTATAAAAAATCAAGATTATTTTCTACACCCCCAAGTAAATCTTCACGGATTAGGTTTCTATTTTTCTGTAATATATTATTGTAATAGAGTAAGGATATAGAAAAACATTGTTTTCAACCTTAATTTATATTTTTTACGGTAATTTGTGCGCAAACATGGTGGCATACCCTTTTATAATATGTATCTGGTCACGGTAGATATGAATTACCGTCACGAAACCATGTTTATCAGATGATACCGAAACGCAAACCACAGAGAATAACACACGCCCATTCATTTTCCACGTGTGGACTGAACAGGGCAAATTCAGGATAATAAGCATTCATTTACATAGTCAATAGCATAGCCGGCTCTCATTTTTTTTTTAAGGAATAGACGGTTAATTAACGGCAGCCAACACGTCGGTGGGCATCGACACACCGAAATTAGAGCAAGAGACGCAAACAAAAGCCGATTGATCGTAACAAGAATGTGGTGTACATAACATACGAGCATGCGCAGGCAGGCAGGCCCGAGATCGCGTAAATGAGATCATTCCCGCCGAGATGCCGAGTCCCTCTCGTATCTGCTTTCTATTAGCGCTGATTACGCGCGCGCCCGTTGATCATTTATTTGTGTTGCGTGCGTAGCGGGGCGGTCCGGCACCAAACGTAAATTGAGGTTTATTAATATCGTGCGTGTGTATATTAGAGACTCGCGTTGATCATTAGGGTATTGATACCTTATTCTTGCAGTCATCACTACCCAACGCCCAACGAAAGATATGTTACTTATTTACAGTGCCTGGACGCATGCGTAAATTACCTCACATTATTGCATCATTGTGATATCATGGTGCAAATAGCGCAGGTGATAAATTCCGCCATCAAACGTAGCCGGCGCCGGCGTTATCTGTAACAAATTTAGTCAAATTAGATTGATGCTACACACGAGAGCATATAAGTGTACTCGAAAAATATTAGTTATCATAAATATTCCACCCGAAAAAATAAGAAATAGAATGTACGGTGTTTTTTACGAATTGCTTAAAAAAAGAGAAACCCATTATCAGTCGTTTAGTACATGAAATACAGGCGCCAGTAGTTTTTTAATGTACAAATTTTATTCTAATGACTGTGAATTTATACCTAATTGAAACCCATTCAATTTGCATCCGGTAGGAAGTGGAGTGCATGTTTATCAGGTATGGAGTAACAATTTAATATGAAATCAAACACAACATACACACATTGCTCAATTGCTACAAAGTTTTCGTCAAACCATAAAATATTTCCCATCAATCCGATGAAACGCAGGTGAGATATGCGTCGATTTGTGACAAATATCTGTATTCAAATACAAGAGATAGCGACAAGCCGAACAACCTAAAACGTATTTGAAAAGCGGACGTGTGAAGTGTGATCATACAAGCGATAAGATAAAACGTAACGCCAAGGCCTTGACAAGACGAGCGTCAGTTCAGTTTAGATCGATTATCGACGCAATTCGAACAAATCATGCAGCGCATAAAGTGATGTCTTTTGTCGCCTAAATTAGTGATTGGTGTTTGTTTTCGGCAAATTTCCAAGCAAGAAGAAGCCGCTGTGATGGACGAGAAATTTCTGGTCAACTGCTACGAGAATGAGCAGGACATCGGGAAGTTTCTCAAATACCATCCGGGCGGTCTGAACTACGTGCAGCACCATCGCGGTAAGGATGTGCAGCGGCGCATGCAAGAAACACAGCACTCGAAAACGGCCTACTATCTACTACGCGAGTACGATGTCAACGGTCGCGATACGGCGAAACATGGCGAAAATGAAGATTTAGAGGTAAGATATAATAACTACCCAATTTCGCTGCGTCTAGAGATTTGCTTCAGCAGCACTAGCGGAAGTAAACATAGCAGAACGATTGTTTAGTTTAATGGAACATTTAAACGATTACAAAAACAACGTAGAACCCAGAATACGTAATGGATTGGAATTGATGACTGTGTAAACTAGTACTTGGGTATATAGGTCACGTCAAGTAATACGAATACGCAGATAGCAGAGCGAAGAGAAATCGCACAGAAAAATCAAATAATTCGAAAATCATGATAAACTTATTTAAAGTTATAAAAGTGATAGGATGGGAATGTTCAGTAATCGCGCGTATATCTACCATTCGAATTGATCGTAATTAATTTACGAGTAGACATGTGGCGCATGCCACACGCCACTTATTTGCATCTCAATTGGGTTTCAATCGCAAATCAAATAATTTATGACTACTCTTTGTCAACGATCATATTTCTTTATATTGTTAATGTCAAGTGACTTTTACTAATATTGTATTAGAATTTGGTAGATTGGAGCAAACCCATGCTGAGCCAAGTGGGCAATTTGGGCGCCAAGTACGCCGAATGGGTGACGCTACCGGTGGACCGCGAATTGCGCCTCTTCAGCAATCCATTTATGGAAAGTCTCACAAAAACCCCCTGGTATTTAGTACCGGTCATCTGGTTGCCCGTCGTCTGTATATTTCTGTATATCGGCTGGCGGGAATTCACACAGGAAACAGGTAACTATCGATCAATATTGATTTTCTTAACAACCTCATATTTACGCAAACTATTCCAAAGCCGACATGGCGTTAAATAAATATGAAATTGAATGAAATTGTTCACAGACAATGGATTGGTTGCATCCATAGCGTACGCAACGCTTTTAACTGCCATCGGCGTCACATTATGGACGCTTCTCGAGTACACGATTCACCGTTGGGTGTTTCATAAAATGCCCGCCGGCGACTCGAAAACGCAGATCGTATTGCACTTCATCACGCATGGATTACACCATAAGGTAAGCGATAAACTCTTATCAATGTATTGAATTCCGTAGATAGCAGTACCGCAATTAGGATAATGTCAAATTTTCCCCCAAAACATCGTATTGCGTCGATTCATAATAATTAACAGTGTGGGCGTGCGGAAAAGAGTAAGTAAGTAATAAAGAAAAATATTGTCGGTGTGTAAATCAGAAATATGACATGGATGTTTATACAGTACAACAGCAATCAAAAACAATGTGTTGTTGATGCCAGGAATTTATTACATGCACTTCCTGTATAATTCAACCAACATTGTAGCCCGGCAGAAAGCGTAACACATGACACACATGTTATAGTCGCGACACATGTTTGCAATTATTATGAAATGGTCATTTTTCCGTTCGCGAGCCTAACGCCACGCGTATTTATCGATTGCAAGGTGTGCTGCACGTGCGCCTTCGTTCAAAGTACTCGTACTCTTTCACCCTTCAACATTTACCGCGTGCGATATCATATGTAATAAGTACCTACGTACTGTGGTACTGTCCATACAAACAGGTGCGCACCGACGCCAAACAAGACACAAATTGTTCAATTTATTACAAATAAAACGTGGAAGCAATCGATAACGGGCACGAGGAGGTGAGCGACAGTTGTCCGCTGACACACAGCCACACACACACGCATTCATGCGCGCGCTCCGCGAACGATAACGACAAGAAAGGGTTGGTCATTATGGATGGTCATCGCAAACAAACAACGGTTCTCCTTCGAAAATCGAACACGTGCACGCGCGCGCTCTCACACAGAATTCTCGTTTTTATGCGAGGAAAATGAAAAAAAAGACGAGAGCGCAAGAAACGCGGCGTGAAACTTTATCATCACACTTATCAATTTGCTAATAAATAACGTAACCAACACTTAAGAAACACACGTAAAAAGGAAGCGACTGGAATGCAATCTTATTAATCAAATAAATTTCGCATCCACAATGACACATGGTACTGCATAGAGAAGAACAAAGGATTCAGCATGAGTGCGTGCGTGCGCGCTTGTGGGCAAGGGATGAAACAAAAGAAAGGCGGTTTTTTTTTGTTGTGTGATAACTACACATATTTCACTCGTTCGCATAGGTAGGTGCCCGCCTTCGCTGGCACGCAACACGTATAGAATAGTCATCGGTGCCGCCGCACGCATTTCACTAATTATTAATTACGTAATTGAGTTGATCGCGTCGAGAAAAAGACGCTTGCGACGCAAGGTAGTGTTTTCAAAGGGGTGGCAGGCTGCTAATCGATAGAAAATGCTGCGCGGGAATAAGGGTAGGTTAGGAGCCATGTGTATCCTTCTTTTTAATTGTATAAGTTCATTATTGAAAAAATTATCGCATTTATAAGTGCTGCCATTATTCTTTTTTTTTTTTACAAAAAACTATCAGCTTTGGAAACTTTTCAGTTAAAAATCATGTACTGAATCCAATTGAAGCTGAATATTTTGAAATACGTTGCCCTAGCCTACTCTTACAATAACTTACGAGTGTGACTATTGATTATTGGATTTATTTTCATTCAATTCATTCGTTTGCAGGTGCCTTTCGATCACTATCGCCTAGTGTTTCCCCCGTTTCCGGCCGCTATCGTCGCGTGCGTCGTATACGCCATCTTCTCCAAGATCTTTCCGGACTCGATCAAATTTCTGATCGCTGGCGGAACGCTTCTCGGTAAGTTGTTGTCATTGCATAAAATACTTAAATTCCACGAATATTGATTGATTTGTAGGGTATGTGACATACGACATGATTCACTTTTACCTGCATTACGGCAAACCGGAAGAGAATACGTTTTTATATAGCATGAAAAGATATCACAATCAGCATCATTTTGTTCATCAAGACACAGGTATGTACAAATTGGCATTATTTCAACATGAAACTTTGAAATGACAATTTAAATTTCGCAGGTTTTGGAATCAGCAACAAAACCTGGGACTACTTCTTCGGCACACTGATAAAATTGAAAAAACTCGCGAAGCCAATCAAATGGTCATAATATGCGTAATGCGTGCCTTTAAATATTTCGTGTGGGTGTATAATTGTGTGCTTCAAATACGTTTGCATTTGAATATGTCGAGTTTTGTAAATAATTTATTTGTGAATTGTAGAAAGTCCACAAGCACAAATGCATTGGAAATTTCGGAAAAAATGAAGCTTTTTTTATTTCAAGAATCTATATTTTAATAAACATAACTATAAGAAATCATAGTTATCAATATGTTATCATCCATGCTTCTCCAGCAGTAATTTGACGAGCGAAGCTTCGTTTGGCGTACAACTGGCTTCGAATACTTTCAGAGCTGCAACACCTTCTTGTGAATAGTTTGGCAGGTAATAAAATAAGCACAAAATTTTTAGTTTGACCAGGTCGTATTGTTGTCCTGGTTGAACGTCCACAACCGTGATGTTGTTATAATTCTCTAAAATGCAACATATAGACGAGAATGTTCTTCAAAATAGATACAATTTCTACCCAAAATCCTCGGCATGCGTTTGTCCAGTCCTGCTAAAAATTCCGTGTTTTTTTGTTTGCCGACTAATAAAAGAGCGTTAAGTATGTTTTCGGGTATCTGACTCGTACACAATGCTTCCGAGACGCTCTCTAGCCATGCTTGATACTCTTCAATTCTGTGTATATTACAAGAAATATAAATAAAAAATAGCTAAACATCATGCCATTACGAAAACTGACCTGTTTAGATGTGATAATTGTGATACTTCACACAACACATCCAAAATGCCATCATTTTTATGTCGAATCGTAGAATGCTTAGCAGGATCACTAGATTTTGTCAAAAAATCTACCAAATGCACCAAAATATTCTTTACGTCGACCTTACTGTGCCATTCGATATTATCAAACAGTATTTTGCGTGTGACCAAAACCAAAGAATCGATGTTTTGAGCATTGATTCGACCCCTCGTTGTTAAACAATCTATAAAGAATATATAGTTAAAAATAAGTAATAAATTAATTGTGAAGTCTTACATTGAATAAAATCCAGTACACGATTTGCATTATTTATGACCGCCGCTCGAACTAAACGTGGATTTAAATTCGCAAACAAATAGCAAATAATCAAATTTTCACGTACAAATTTGTTATCTATATATAAGTGTTGCGTGAGCAATTTTTGAATGATTGTATTTTCTTGTTTGGCATTATTTTCCACTTTGGAGTAAGGAAAAGATGAGAAAACATTTAGAAGTAATTGCGTACATTCTTTCGTAAAATACGTTTCACGCTGGAACAAATGTAATATAATACAGACTTCCTACTAAAATGATTGGATATTTACCAACAGAGTGATGTCCCCTTCATTATTCATCAATAATCTATCATACAACAAATGCATGACATTCAAAATACAGCTGAGGATAGTTGCTGCATCAGTGTTTAACGCAGTATACGTATCGATTTCACGTAAATTTTTGTCGGGTGCAACTTCGATCCACATTTCGAACAGCAGTGCCATCAGTGTACCTAAATTGCTCTCCAATACATCATCTCTTGTGGTTGGATTTGTAAGTACTTCACTATTATAAGCAATTCTGCTGCTTATGTAATTGTTATGAATAACCGGCACGAATTTTGCAGCTTGTCTATTTGCAGATATATGTGAAAGACTGAAATTCACCCAGATTTATCATCTAAATCAACAAAACAAATATAAAAATGTAATACCTCCTAGTTTCAGATAATTTTCCTTTGCGTACTGCAACTACAGCTTTCAGAAAACCATATATACCACTTAAAACAAGAACATGCCATTTCACACTGGTCAACTTTGAGTTCAAATTCACTGACAGTGTTCTTCCTGAATTCAATGAATCCACTTTGAATTTTGAAATCAGCGCGAATAAATTCGGCAATATTTTGTGACTCTCATCGGCTATCATGTCCGGTATATTTTCTAAGAGAATTGCCAGAAATCCTAGTGAATCCTCTTGAATACTTCGATTGATATTTGTCATAGCACATCTCAAATAGGAAGATAGTATTCCACAAAATGGAGCAATTTTAACTGATGGAACCTTAAAGCAAACAAATGATAAATACAATGAATAATACAATTTTATATTGTTACCTCCTTCAACATGATTTGTAAAGTAGTCATCACAGTCTTCCTAACACCATGATTATCATCCAACAGTAATGGTGGCACTCCATGCATTACTTGCGAGAGGTGTAAACTAATTAAGTCCTCCGAGTGCTGCATGACAATCTGCTTCAATTCATTCAGTGCATCATGCCTCATGGTAATATTATGATGTCTCAATCTTGATAGAATATCCTATACAGAAAATGGTTGAAATGTGATTCAGTTAACGTGCTTAAACGGATGTACCTTAACGTTTAATTTCCTGTTACTAAGTAACTCGGTATGATCTTTTTCTTTTAGTTGTTGTGGCAAAATGATTGGTTTTATCTTGTAATCAAGCTTCGTTTCGTTCAATCCTTTGGGCAAGAATTTCGTCTTTTCCGGCTTCACTTTGAGCTTGACTTTGGATTTCTCCGACTTCAGCATTTTCTTATGGCGATGATTCTTCCCCATTTTCTTACAATTGAATATACTTTAATAATATAATTATAATATCGATACCGTGGTGCACCGTAGTAGAAAACAGAAATTGGAAATAAACACCACGTTGAGAGGTTAATTTATTCATACACGTGCTAAATGCCTGTCAAATGTGTCAACGAACTTCACACAAATTGTGCATAAAAAGAAATCAATTTTTTTGTTTGTGAATGTTGTGAATGCTTCCGCAGCCTAATGATTTTTTGTGTTACGTATAAATGGTATAAATGATATGCCCTGCAAACGATACTAATTACCATAAATGAACTAAAGGCAACTAAAGCTCATTGCGCATGTCCCTACCACCCTACCACGTGTAAGTCCACAAGTCCACTTTGTCCACTTTACCACACTTTACAAGCGATTTGTAAGCAACTGAGTAACATTAATCAACTTTCGCGTTTCACGCACATACCGCATCTGTGTGTAGCGCTTGTGACGATAAAACTTTTCTAAGGTCATACGCATTCATTTAATTTAGTTGGAAATGATCAAGCGTTACATCAATTCGACTGTGATATAAACGTTCACTCATCGCACAACTTCCCCACGAAGCAACATGCTATCCAAGTGCAAGCTCATCGTGCAAAACCAACGCTCGTTGTTACGATACGTGCACGTCGAAAGTTCGAATGTTATCCAAACAAAATGCGAAGTAAATTCGCCAAGTTTTAAGGTAACAGTGACACAATACATACAATTGCAATCAATTCCAATTACAACTAATATATAATGATAGGAAAATTATGATCATATGTCGAAATTGGTCACCGATTTGAGGAACAGAGCACAGACTTTGCTGCAAGGCGGTGGAGAAAATGCGGTCAAGCGTCACACGTCTAAGGGTAAACTGCTGGCAAGGGAGAGAATCAATCGCTTAGTGGACAACAACAGTGCCTTCCTTGAATTATCCTCATTTGCTGCTTATGATATGTATGATGATAACATAAACTGTGCCGGTATTATCACTGGCATCGGCCGGATACATGGGTAAAAAAGGAACCACAGCAAAAATAATCAAATATGCAAACTTTGAAGTATTTTAGAAAAGAATGCATGATTGTTGCCAATGATGCAACCATCAAAGGTGGCACCTATTATCCTATGACCGTCAAGAAACAGATTCGCGCCCAAGAGATTGCTGAAGAGAATCACCTGCCATGCATTTACTTGGTGGATAGTGGTGGTGCCTTTTTGCCACACCAATCTGAAGTATTTCCCGATAAGTATCACTTTGGAAGGACCTTTTACAATCAGGCCAATATGTCTGCCAGAGGAATTGCTCAAGTATATATATATATATTTATCAAGGTGTCAGTGGATAAAATCGCAAATAATTACTTCTTCTGATTAGATAGCAGTAGTTTTGGGCTCTTGCACAGCTGGAGGAGCATATGTGCCATCAATGGCTGATGAATCAGTGATTGTGAAGAAACAAGGCACGATCTTTTTGGCCGGCCCGCCGTTGGTGAAGGCTGCGACCGGCGAGGAAGTATCAGCGGAAGAGTTGGGCGGCGCCGATATGCATTGTACGACATCAGGCGTGACGGATCACTACGCCATCAATGATGAGCATGCTTTGATGTTGGCGAGGAATATAGTTAAAAATTTGAATAGGAAATCGGTGACAAGCTTCAGCGAGCCGTTCGAGCCGCCAAAGTACAATAGCGAAGAGCTTTACGGCATCATCCACGGGGATCCATTCAAGCCGTTCGATGTGCGCGAGATTATTGCTCGCATCTTCGATGGATCCAAATTCGATGAGTTCAAAAAGCGCTACGGCGAGACGTTGGTGTGCGGATTTGCGAAGTTGTATGGCAAAACCGTGGGCATTGTCGGCAATAACGGCGTATTGTTTTCGGAGAGTGCTATCAAGGGCGCACATTTCATTCAATTATGCGCGCAGAGAAATATTCCATTGATATTCCTGCAAAATATTACTGGTAAATATCAGTAGGACTCTAATAAACCCTAAATAATATATTCTCTTCTTAGGGTTTATGGTTGGTAAACAGGCTGAGACCGGGGGTATTGCCAAGAATGGCGCAAAACTGGTAACGGCCGTCGCGTGCGCGCAAGTTCCAAAACTCACGTTGATCATCGGGGGTTCATATGGTGCAGGAAATTACGGTGAGCCTTTAAAAATTTATACAACTTCGTAATATAAAATCGCGCATTTTTAGGAATGTGTGGAAGATCATATTCACCAAGATTCCTTTACATGTGGCCTAATTCAAAAATCGCTGTTATGGGCGGCCCGCAAGCGGCTGGCGTTCTTTCACAAGTCGCCCGTAAAGGAAAGGGCAAGAATTGGACTGACAAAGATGTGACCGATTTCGAGAAGCCCATCATCGACCAATTCGAAAAGGAGAGCTCGCCGTATTTCAGTTCAGCGCGCATTTGGGACGATGGAATTATCGACCCGAAGGATACCAGAAAAATTCTGGGCTTGAGCCTGGCAGCCGCATTAAATGCACCGCCAAAAGATACTAAATTCGGCGTTTTTAGAATGTAATTTGAAGCCTAAATAATGCTTGTTTCAAAGTGCTGAAATTTGCCAATGTATATGTATCTAAACTTGTTGCTTGTTTGAAAATGGTTTATGTAATAAATTCTCCTAAATCTAATGCCTACATATCATTTGTATCCCTCTTTTCAATCTGCCGGAGGTGCTTTTTCTTCATCTTCTTCAGCTTTGCAGTGTTCTTGATGACCTGAACAATTTCAGACCGTTTGCGATTTTCTTCCTGTCTTTTGAGGTTCTCACGTCGGCGCTCTTTCTTCGCCTCGATTTCACGTGCTTTTTCATCTTTGATTGATTTGGAGGTCGCTTTGACACGTTGAAGTTCTTTGCGGAGAGCCTGTTTCTTTTCGAGGGAAGGCCGCAATCCTTTTGTTTTTACAATTGAGGAGAAACGTTTGCGTTCGGATTTCCAGACACGGCCGGATTTCGGTTTCCCTTTGACGACAGTTCTATCATACAATATATAGTTAATTAACAGTCAGAAACTAATTAGAAGCTCTTATATAAATGTACCTGTTTTCTGAAGCTGTTTCTTTTGCCATGTTGTTTTAATTTCAATTTTTATTTCACGAGCACATGTATTCCACGAGAAAAGTAAATAAAATTTGAGGTTAAATTCGTGGATTACTCCATGGCTGGATTAGCTTGAAGGGCTTGAAGGATTATGATTTATGTATTAAAATTCGATATTCATTGAAATAATTTGTGATTCCATGTAGAAATGACATCAATATTTAACTTTCTCAGTATTACATACAAGAATAGTAATTGTTAGTCATATGTCCTGTGAGTATTTGCAGCAGGTGAATCAGGTGAATTAATTGAAGAAAAGTTAGTAACCGGACGGAGAAGCGGTTAGTTGGCTGGTTCAGCTGGTTCGCGCCGTTCGCGCTGATGAACCATAATCGAAAGCCGCGGCGGCCGCGGCCGCCGACGACGAGCGTGCGACGCGCCACATGTTCATGCTGCGAGCTGCTGCGAGCCACCACGAACACGGCCACCACCGAGCACCGCAAATCACCGCAAACCTGCGCAAACCAGAAAGAAACAGCAAGAAACAGTTTCGGAATGACATTGGCGGAGCGCGGTCGTCGCCGAAGCGTGCAGTGATTAGTGTTCGCCCGCGGATGTGTTGTTGACATTTTTACGCGGTGTGATACCTCGCAGGATTATCCGAAAAATCGGCATATCCTCAATGAAAATGTGACCCAACTCTACCAATCGCTCGATCGTCTGTCTTCTTGTTCGGTGTGCGTGTGGGCTCCACCTTGTCGCTCGAATAATTTGCGCTGAAAATTTCGTGTGTTTACGCCGCGGCGTGTGAAGGAAATCATGGCCAAGCGACTCACCGAAGAGATGGTCATCGCGAGGACCAAAATCTCCGATTTGTCCAAGATCAAACGCCTCAATTGCTGGTACTTATCCGACCGGATCAACACGGCGCAAATACATACAACGCAGCTTTTAATTGGATTTCGTTTATTCTTTTAGGGGTAGCGAATTGGTGGACGTATCCTTATTACGGCGCATGCCATCCGTGGAAGTGTTATCACTCAGGTAAGTGTTTTATTTTTGGTGTTTTTTATATACATTGCCGTTCGAGTTAATGAATTCATTTGCGATTAACGGTAATTGCATTCACATCGTATCGCGTACGAAACAAAGACGCAAGAAATGTGTGAATGCGTACATTATGCGGATACGTTCTCGTAAAATTGAATAGAAAATGCTTGCTTTCCGAAGGAATGAAAGAAGCGCACCAACACTTTTATCTTGTAGTGCAGGTCGTAATGTAGCACGTCTCGTCCGGCGCCGGAGTGTGTTTGTTGGGTATGAATCACCAGTGCGGAAACTAATTCCTCAAAGGTGTACCTATTATTTTCTCAATATTTTTATTCGAATCTCATAAATCACAGAACGTGATTTCGTAATTTCAATTATTAATTTGTTGATAGATCAATCGTTTCAATGTGACAAAAATAGAGCGCTTCCTACTTAATTAAGCATAACTAATTGCAATTCGGGGTGATTATACATGATACCTAGAAACCTAGATGTAATCCAGACGCGTCAAACATCCTCACCACGTGTTCCATGTGTGCATTGCCCAAAAATACTGCCCAATTACTCTTAATTACTCTAACGGGCGCGATCGGGCATGGCGACAAATAAGGAGATTCGAAACGATCGTGGTCGTGTTTGTATTTAAGTTCCTCTTTAACATCATCGATTTTGATGGGAATGTGAATGTGAGTAAGCAGCCTTTGCATAAATGGTCGTGGCTACGAAAACGCTGCCGTTGCGTGGGTTGTTGCAAGGATTTTCTTATGAATATTATAATTTTATGCATAGCACCGGAGTGACATTATTCATCGCATAGATACTGCGTTTCTCCACACATAATACGCGATTGATCGTATTTGATCACGATCTCAAAATTGTCTGCGGATTAATCTGAGAAAATTGAAAATTCGACGAGCATATGTACCTATTGTCATTCAAGTAGCTGCTAAAGTGCTTGTTTGCATAAACCCGCGAGTTTCTTTAACTTGTTATATAAGTTTATAGTGGATTTCAGCCCACGCCGCATGGCCTTGCGCACATATTTGATTGACCATATTTCGATTGAGTATTTGATGTTGATCTCATCACACTGAATTTGACTCGCAGTTCATCAAGAAAATTAGAAAATCGAAATTTACGATACGTTTGTATGACTTAATTTCACCGCATGAAAAGTGAAATCTTCCATATTTTCACTTTGTTTTCGGTGATACATTGAAGTACATTGAAATATCATTATGTATTTGTATTACCTGCGAACACTAAAAAAAATAAAACGAAATTACTTTCTATTTTCGAAATCAAGACTTTTATTTTATTATCTTGTTATTTGGTAATGCGATTCTTTAAAATTTGTGCATTCCTTCGTAATGCCCAACGATTTCACGCTGGTGGATGCGCACAGCAATCGCTTTTATTTGATTTGCGTTAATCATATTTATTCGTTGCGGTGTTGTTCATCATCATCATCGTACCGCGCTGACGTACGAGTATTTAATAATACACAGTGTATATGATATTATATTTATTACGCTGCAATTATTATTCGTTACCAATCCATCAGTGCGTCGC
>JARJDR010016984.1:0-19643 GCA_030264135.1 Myllaena sp. GC000078 | reverse complement strand
TAATTATCTTCGACACTATTGCGCAAATCTCAAAATGGTACATAACTTTTCATCTCAGTTTAACCCAAGCTACCCACAGTTTTCGGCTGTCAAACCCTGCGCCAGACACCCTGTATAAGCTACACATATGAGTACTACACACGCTGAGCGATTCACCGAAACGAAGCGGAGGACAAGCTGAATATCGGATTTCAAACGATCGAAGGCCGCGCTGCCGCCGTCCATCCTATTTATGTGCACCTAATACCGTAAATACGTGTCCAATCGCATTCGATCGAATATGAAAATCAATCGAATCGCATTAACCCGCAATCTAGTGTGTGGGTTAGCGGGCGGCGCGGCGGAAGACGAACCATGCCATTTTATGTACTTAAGTATATTTAATAAAACATCAACAACGGCCGCGTCTCCGATTTCGTGTAAAATGTAAAACATTGGGCCGACGTTCAAAAAAAAAAACAAGAAAACCATTGGCCGTCAGTTGAGAAACATGCATCGTTACAAACCGATCGTCCTTGATGAACAGGATAATCCATTAAAATAAAATCGATTTAAATAATTCGTTTAATTACATTTAAATTGATTGCCGTATTTTATCCATTATCTTGATTCTATTTCTATACAAATTCCGTTGAATGCTCAAATTTGCAATTCAATCATACCACTATTCTATTTCGCTTGTAAATTAATTGTTAACAACATGTTTTAGATTTGAATTGTTTCGTTAAATTTGCGATAGACAAGAAACTACAAACAGGCCGAATGCCGAATGGTGAAGATCACCCGAAAAACACATGTAAATTCGATTCGAAACTAAAAGCTTTTTAAATAATTTCAACATTAAAATGCAAATCACCATTGGAACAAAAAGCTAATAATCTAATACGCACACAATCTCCAATTGTGTTTGCTCAGTGGCAGCGCGTTGTAGATAGTAAATCAAATCAAACGTTTTTGGGAAACAAAGATAAACACATTAAACGCGCATTTAAATTGTAAAAGGCGAATGAATAGGAATAGGTTGTGAAAAATGGTGAAATTGTTGTTAACATCTGTCTACGTCGCGCACGGCGCGCCGTGCCACGCAATCTAAACGTAAACATCTTTTATTTCTCACGCCCGACGACAACGCGACGGACGCGCACCTCTTCACTCCGTATTCACTTTGTCGATTAACGCCACGCATAGATTAGCTATACCGAAATCTATTCCGTGTCAACACGTTGCGTAAACGAAGCCCGTCATTAACGGCGCCGTCGGCTGCGGTTTACCGAAACGATGTCCAAAAACAACATCTATTTTCGACTATTAGCCCTCGACTAACTCCTTGTGGAGTATCGAAAATAAACGTGTCAACTCGGTTGCAGTATGCACTATCGCTATTCACGCACGACTTTGCCACTTTGGGATGGACGGGATAAGCGCTTGCGATTAAGATAAATAAGCAGCTCTGAGAACGGCGGAATGCCGGAATGCTGAGAGGGCGCAAGGTCACGTGCACGCCGTCTGTCACCGTGTCAACCATCCCACGCACTCGGCCGCGTCTCGTCATCTCCGACGTGTCCTTCGCTCTTGAGAAGGTAATGAATAGCAATGCGCCTGTGAAAATACGCTCGAAAATTTCGAATTCGATTGTTGTTGATTTAACTCTCTGCCGATGCGGCACGTACAAAACTGATCAAGTTGCAGCAGTTCGATTCAATTATACAATCAGTTATGCACGATTAACTTTGGATGCGAGCGCCGACCGCATACGCATCATAAACAATACTTAAGTGCATGCGGTCGATAACGTGGCGCAGTAATTAAATCGTCGTCAATTGGACAGAACCAAATGGAATGCCAGTGAAAAAATTATATCGATACAAAAAAAAAGAAGAAACTCGTCGCGTTTGTGAGAGCAATTGATACTTGGGGGCAAAACAATAATTTTGATAAGCGCGACGGTGCGGCGTGACGACCATCACTCTATTTAAAGTTCATTAGCGTCACACACATCGAACGTCTTTATTCCACATCGCCATCTTCATCAGCGAGCTGCTCTTCCGTGCGCATCCATGCGACGACGATCGCCCCGTCCATCCGTCCCCATCCATCGGTTTATTATTATCGACCGAAAATCGTGGAATGCTTTTAATTCGATGCGACGCGCGGCGAGCGTCGCCGGCGCGTATGATTTACGAGCGCGTTTTAGAACCGAACGAAGCGCGCTGGCCGTAAATAGGCGGAGAAGGAGCGATAACATCGCTCTCAATGTATAAGCAATAAATTGTTTTAACACATTAAACGAGAGATGTGCGCGATGCGCATGCGTAAAACGCTCACAAATGAATGGGAAACGGGCAGGCAGGCGCAGGCGGCGCGGCGGTTGGGGTTTATCGTTGCGCGACTAATATTTATATTGAAATAAATGTCGTCGCGGATGACTAAACGGCGCATAAATTGGTTTGGAAAACTTCAAGGCGCTGCCGCCGCACGGCGATTGGATGAACCCGCGGAGAGTGACTTAAGTGGTGTCTGGATGCGTTCGAAATCAATTTCCGCGTTGATGATTTTCAAAATGGATGAACTTCAAACAAGTTTAAACCGCTGAGAATATTTTTCTTGGCGCTGCAAAATTAAATGCAAATATGTATAAATATACCAAGGCGCAAGGAGGAAAGTTGGTTGTTTTCTTTTCGAAATTTTCTTTGCGCCAGCGTCGAGGAAGCTAATAACAATTCGCGCGAAAGCGATGGGGATTTGGGCGTTTGCGGGCACACCTAGTCCGACATCTATTACAATCAGCAAGAAATTAGCATGCCGCATGCGACCGACCGCCTCCGCGCTTTCCTTCCCTTGCCTCCCCCAAAACCCCTCACGCGCTCCGCACTCGAATTTAATTATACACAATTCGGTGATGTAATATTTATGTATTTATTTAAATGCGATGGTAATCCTTGCGGGCGGCCGCGCTTCCGCCGCAGCCGAAAGTCTTTCTCCTGCGACGGGAAAACGCAGCGGCAGCAGCAGCAGCAGCAACGAAAGTAGATGAGAAAGAGAAAAAGCTCAGGCCGAGTGTGGGGGAGGCGAGTGTGCTTACTTAGCGACTTTGCGCGAAGGTAATATTATTGCGTCAATGTTGTAGTAGGTATCAACGTGAAACGCGTCTAATACGCGCTTGAGGGGGAAGGGGGGATGGGTGTGGAAAGGCGGAAAATGCGACCCCTCGCCGTAAAAAAGCGTAAAAAACGAGCCATCCAACCAAACAAACGAACGCGAACGTGGGCGAAGAAGCGCACAACAGAGGCGCGGAGAGTGCGCGAAAAAAGCGCCGTGCCGAGGAGGGTTTGAAGAGAACGTCGCGCAATGTTTACGAGCGTTCGCTGTTAATGACATTTAAAGATACATTCGGTCGAACATAAAACCACCACCACAGCCATCGCCGCCACCGCCGGCGCTGCCACCGCCAACGCAACGGCTCCGATGGGAGGGTGGCTTGTACGTGTATTAGGTGCGGCAGCAGAAATGTATATGTATATACCGCATGCGATTGCTTTTGTCAATTAATTAATGAATACACCCAAACGAATGCGATAAACCCTATTGAGGCGTGGATTAATTACATTCGCGCATAAATCTTTTCATCCCGCATCGGGTGGAGAAAAAAAAGCGGCGCGATTAATTATTGGAATTCATTTATTATCATTTTATAAAGGACAACGTCGAAGTCGGAGTCGGTTGCGATGAGCTTAAATATTTAAAGAGATTTTTATGATAATACACTGGAAGTGCAATAAATGGCTAGGAGGGTGATAGGGTGGCATCACTCGTAAAACGCGTCCGCTAGCGAATTCAATTATCTTAAAAATTGCGCTCGCTATATTTCCGCACGCATGTCCCCATACATCCTCTCACACCCCTCATTCAATTCGCGCTCTAATCTATTCAAGCATGCGCAATGAGCAACGAATGAATGAATGAAACGATGACGCGTGTCAGCATGATGAAGATGATGATGATGACATTCTTGCGCATTGCTTATTGCGAACGACCCGAGTTGTGCGGTGGTCGTAAAACAAAAGTTATTGAAAAGTCGTGTGGATGGACGCGACGCGCGGCTGCAGTAATATACACAGACACACATGCACACTTCATTTTATTATCTGTACTTATATATGATAATCAAATTATTATCATATTCACCACGTTGTAGCTTGCTATAAAATCATATTATACTGCTGGGAATGTTAATAACAAATATAAAATATAAAATAGTGCACGAGCTTATGAGGAATAATATTACCAACAATAAGAATAATTGCAGTGGAAAAAATTAATCTGGTAATAAATGTAATTTGGGCATAGTGGACGGCGGCTGCTGAGCGCTAATGAAGCGATTTACATGAGCCAACACGCAAAGACATGTCATCAGAGATCTACGACAGCAACGGCACATCTCTGAGCAGAGCGCCATTACGATGATAATATGCAATAAGTCCTCGTTGCGCGTATTCCACATACATGCGAAACGCTTCGCATTGCGCATAATACTCGCATTGTTGCCCGGGCGCATGTAAATGCACGCGCGCCAACAATTACGGCGCGGCGGCGGGCGGGGGTGGGTTTGAATTGTCGCGTTATTTGTTAGGCGCCGCCAACGCTCGTTCGTTATTAGTTAATATATTGTGTGGAAATTAACTCGCCGGGAATACGAAATGCCTCATTTTCCATATTGCCGTACGTGCCATCGCGCTCGTTTATTATCCGAATGGCGCAATCAAATCCTGCCAGGATAATTTCTTTTCTTCCCTAACAAAACTAACAGTGCAAATGAATGCATTTGGTTAACTGAGGTGGATCAATGGGAAGATTGAAATGAATTTTATATTCAGGTATCGTCAAGCACGGCCATCTTTAAACATGCGACGGTCAATGCGCTTTTTTCCCTGTGGTCACTTGCGAGGAGAACAGGTTCCACGGCAACCACTCCCAAGTTGCGTGTGTCCAAGCTCCGCCTTGCTATCGCGTGCCTTTTTATTTTTACTTTTGCTTTTATACATTAATCCAATTTTGTCCATCATTGTCCATCGCATTCGGCGCAAGGAAGAACGCTTTATGTGTTTACTTAGCACTTCATGCAACAACGATGAATACAAGCAGCGGTGGAGGAGGAGGAGAAGTAGTCTTGTTAGCGCAGAAAACAACACGATGGCCGGCCGGCTGCCTCGCGTGTCCTTTTCGCATTCGCGCCACCACGCACACAGCGTGTATGTAGGTATATCTTCCGCTTAACGAAGGTAATGACATGGGCTTTGTAGTGTGTGCCTTCCCCGTAATGGTTGTGTCCGGGGCTTACCTTTGACCAATCGCGTTCATTACGCGATCATTATTATATTACGAGTAATGGGGAGGGCGCGTTGTCTCCGAAACCGAAGCATTCTTTGGGAAAAGATCAAAAAGGATGCCAGCAGCGCAACAAGCCCTCGAGCGCAGATCAAAGAGATTCCTGACATTCTACATGCGCCCGTGTCGCGTTATTAAGATTATTGCGTTTTTTCCCTCCACGGTTATTTATTTTACGAGTCGACATTTTCTCTTGCTCAGCGTTTGAACAATTAAAGCGCGCGCAAAAAGCGAACACGCCCGCTTTGGCGAGAGCAAAGCAGCAGGTGCCGTTTGCGCAAAATAGCATATCTTATCGCACAACCTGGGGAACAATAAAACGCGACTTACATAAATTTTTATTTTATACTTTACGTAAAATATATCGCACGCTGGATGGTGGTGGCTGTGTAGTGAATGAGCTAAATGGTTGAAGGTGATGGGTGGTGCGTCTCTCGCGACTGGCGCACAATCGCTTTGAGTGCCTACTTAACGTAATTCTTTATGGCTTGTTTCATGAGTAATTAATTTTATTTTTCAGAACGCATAAAACGTGCAACCGTCGGTCGGGTCGGTCGCTTTCGCGAACAAGATAACGTTCGCGAGAGAGCGAATGCGCCAGGACGATAAATATGCGCGAAGAAATTATGACGTGCTGCCGCCCGCCAGCCGCCAGCCGCCGTTCGTTGCACTACCGTACCAGCGCCGTTTGCTTGCTGTAAGTATATTTATGTTATATTTATATGTGTTTTGCTGTGTAGTTATATTTATACGTGCATATAGACATGAAGGGGGAGAAATTGTTCGACAAGAGAGATGGCTATGGCCGGCAATAACACTAAACGGCGCGCGCGTTTTTTAGCGCATAATTTATGATTGCAATGCGTGTGAGGCATTAAAATCATACCTGCAATATTACAAACGACGAGCATTTTTATTCCGCTCGCAAATTATAAACGCGATGAAGATTAACACGCATTTTTGTGCGCTTGAATGGTGCGGTGGTGCATTTCGAAAAATTTATTACCCGCTTGTTATCGAGGCAAATAACAACGGACGCGCGCGGGCGTAATTGCATCGGTCGGAACAACTGCACTGCACTGACTGTCATCTGCACGGTGGCGTTCGAAAAAATTTATTAACGAATTACTAATATTGGAGCGGTGTGAACACGGCGGCGATTTTTCGATGCGATGCGATGCGCCCGCTGGTTTTTCGCGCTTTTCAAACGCGAACAACAACACGGCCGCCGACACGTCGCGCAATCATTCATGCCGATGCGACGCGCGCGGAATGGCAAATGCAAATAGTTGTAGGATGCACATGCACCCGCCGAACAAAGAACATGGCACTTAATTGAAATGGAACACGGCTGGTATCTCCATTATGACCACCATCATAAATTAATAACTATCCTATAATTGAATCTCTCAAAAAATATAGAATAATGTTTGAATTGGGAATTGGGAAGAAAAGGGTTACTTAATTTATTGGTTTTATAGCTTTCGTTGACATAATATCATTTATCTTGGTAGTTTTGGGGGTTAGTTATTTCACGACGATAATTTCTCGTGGCGATAAGCGCGAACATCGAACACGAGATGCGTGGACGAAAATAGGAAGCCCATATAATTAAATCTCCGAATGTAAATTACCTTACAAGCGAACGACGACGATGACAACGGCGACGAAGCCGGGCGTTTGCATGTAGTTACAAGCACACCGGTTTCGGTTTCATTCGGTGCGAAGGTGTTTCGTGCGTGTGTCGAAGCGCAGACCCGTCCTATCATCAATCCGATAAGTTGTACAAAAGCACAATTATCTCTCCGGTTGGCCAGTTGTACGCCTGCTCCATGCGCCCAAGTTGCCTCGCCGCGTAGACGATAACGAAAAAAACCGGTATGTTTATTTCTTGCGGGCAGCAACAATGATAGCGACACGCACACAATCGCACAGTGCAGACCATCTTGATCGGCCATACCAGGAGGGCCATGTATTAAATAACAACTCGTCCGACTCCTAGTAGTCAAGCGAATGCGTCAGGATGAAGAAAAGGACGAAAAACAATGAACAAATGTGAATGGAAACATGGCGCCTTGCACTTGTTTATTTATATATTCAGTGTGTCTGTCGTCTTCTTCTTGTTCGTTTCTTTCGATTTTGGATGCGTTCTCTTTTTTGCTCTCGAATGGGAATGCAGTCGCGCCGAGTCGCCGCCTGGCTGACGCCAGCGATCGTGTTTAGACCAATTATAACACCTTTAACAACTAAATGATTTCGATATGCATCGGTGACAACGCGCAGCCGGAGCCGGAGCCGAAGAAGTGATACGATCGCCGTTGTCTTCTCGATGCGCATCGTGATGATGTCCGTATGCGAGAGATGATCCTTCACGATGTTTTTTTTTTCGTTTCTTTCGTTTCTTCATCAGGCGAACGCTCTAAAATACGACCGTCATAAAAGTTTCGAGAGTTTGTGGTCCTCGCGACTTCGACCATCATTTTCCGTTCGGGATGCTACAGATAGCCATGCGCCGGGCGATAAGAAATAATTAAAAGATTTTTATTTGCCCCGTTGCGTTGCTGGTTGGGTCGGGGTTTGGGAATAGGGCTTGCAGACGGAGAAGACCTTTTAGCGTCGTGTAATCTTGGCGCTTTATAATTTACGGTCGGATTAAAATCGATAACAAATTGTGTTCTTTCTTTTCGTACCGGGTCCATCTGCTTATCGCCCTGATGAAAGCATTTTTGAACGCGATAACTATGATGGGAAATAATTGGCCGGAATGGACACAAATATCCGTAACGTTGTTGATGATTATCTGAGGGATTGGCAAAAAATTAGAGAATGTCCTTTTTGCATTGGGTTACTCCACTAATTACTTTGTTGGCGACATTAATAAACGCATTTGAGGTGAACAGCCTGCTTTTCTTAGCAGTGGCGAAGATCGATCGTCACTATTTCTGTCACTCGGCTCATATGTTCCCAAATGTTGCGCGCGGAATGGGATGGTGGAGGTATGTGATGCGGCGCAGAAAGCCGGAGAGAGGTGACACCTTTGCGCGCCTGGCCTGATATACCAAGTGCGCGCTCGCATCTCGTGCGTCGCCGTGTAATGGGAATTAGTGTCCGACGCGGTGGATGATTGACGACGTCGACGACGCCGAGGCTGCTCTTGTCGACGGCGTCGCGACGGCAGCGTGATCGACGAGACGCTAATGTCGACGCCGAGCAAACCGTTTTCGCGTTCGAACACGCAGCTCAGCTCAGATCTGCAGCAAGGCGGCGTCGTGCATGTAATATTCGTGTACAGCGCCTCATCTTCGTCCTTATTCTCGTGGACGTCGCGCCAAAATATATCGTCCGACGTTGTTTACACCTGTTTCGCGCCGCACTTTATCAACGCTCCGATTTTCTCGTCGACATTCAGGATTCGGAATTCGGGCTCATCTAGGAAGTGTTTACAATTAACGGCCGCCTACCGGAGTGATTTGTATGTGCACAAATTTACGTGTGTTTATTGTGGCATGCGTATTAATATCGTGTAATGTTGTGGCATTCGTACGCGGGCGATTTGGCAGCCGGCCGCCGCATTTAATGCCTGCATGTTGACAGTTGTCGCTCATCATCGGTGCACGAAGGAATGTCGGTTGTTCATGCCATTTGGGCGTTAATATCGCTGAAAACATCAATTGGCGCGCGCCAAGATTAGAATTAGAATGGAAACGGTTATTTAGCAGCTCTAAATACATTCACACGTCTCATTTGATATCATAAACTCTGCGTTTTATGCTTCGTGCCCCTTTTAACTGGCGACATTTCGGCGATAGTGATTCATTTGATTAAACTTTTTGAACGGATTGCAATGACATGCGACAACGCGTATTAATGAGTGGAGCGCAATATAGCGCACTAATATTCGCACCCCCGAAAAGGGCGTTTAAAATCTCATTTTTGCCCTCGCGCGTCCGCCGTGGAGCGTAACCCTTTTTACACTTGGTCGCGTTTCGTTTCTTCACCCTCCAACGATGCACCCCTTACTTTCTTTCATCTCGTTATGGCTTATTTTCTTGTGACATTTTATTCGCTCCTTATTTCAAGTGACATTACCTTCTTCGTTCGTCATCGCGACGATGCGCGCGCGAGGAATATATTTATATCAAACCCAGGCTAGAGATTTGCATTCGTCCGTGGGAGGGAATGTAAGGACGAAAAGGACGACAGCATGCCAGAGACATGTGTTCGCGCCGTAAAACCCAACTCGCTCTAACTTCACATACCTTTTTAGTCCTTGCAGGATACGTACGTTCATATATTCTCTCGCTGCTGTACTACTTTGCCGTGCGCGCATGTGTGTGCTCTCGCGCACGAGCTCCTTGCAAAATTGCATTCGCATGAATTTTACATTCGTAATAACCATATTCATAAGTCATATCTTTCGCTCGTGCGTAATGGCAGACGCCGGCCGACTACTGTTCATATGTAAGCATATCAGTTTATGTCTTACACCGAGTGTTTTATTTCCAACGCGTGCAGCGTGCTAGAAATGCATTTTTGTCGGTTTTGCACGCTAGGTGCGAGCTCGTGCGTTAAACGCTTCTTTTTGTGCGACACTTGCAGTTGAACTGGGAATCGGATGGATGACGTGTGAGGGCGGCAGGCGGCGAGAGCGCAACTTGTTTAATTCGGGGCCCTGGGCCGTAATGTGTCGCGCAATAAAAATTTGCATTCACCATATTCGCGCTCTCGGCGCACACGGGGCCCGCTTCTAGTTAAGTTAATGTCCTTCGTGCAGCGGCCCCGCGCCAGCCTCAGCTAGTCAAATGTAGTCGACACTAAATATATTAACGCATAAGGCGGCACACACCGTATGTGCAACACGAAATGGGCGCGAATTTAAGTGCGAAATAAAACCGAACGCGAATGAATGAAGTGAATGAAACCTCGCGCGCGCGCGCGCCGCGTGTACATATTCTTTGCATATTGCACACATGCAGATGTCGGCGTGTTTTTCATGGTGCCCAAGAATACGATTATTACGTTCGTAATAGTTATGATTGCGAAAAGGGCTGCAAAGTGTGCGGCACAGATGTTTGAGTTATTATATTGTAATTGCGATGCGTATTAAATATTAAATGTTATTATGAATATCGCGCATGGGACTTTGCTTAATTTATGCATTCAGTGGAAAAGTTGACTACCCGATGCATAAAATATGTAAGTTTATGTAAGCAGCATGTGTCGGAAAGGATTTCCTTTATTACCAACTTGCAATAGAATGTATAATTTCTGATTTATTAAGCTTTATATTAAGTTGAAGACAAGATTTTAAGCGAACGAATTCTTCCACACTTTTTGCTCTGGACTCCATTAAAAGTGTTATCCAATTTGAAAATTCTTGCGCAGTTTTAAACCCGTTTTTTTCTCAAGCAACTTGCGCAAATTCGATAAAATCCAGCCTACGCTTGGCAACATAAAATTAAGCCCTCCAACTTTGCACCCTAACCCATTGCCTCAAGCGACGACCGCATCATAACTATATCTATACTTATTTTTTACACGCAGAGTTTTCTTTTCTGTTTCGCGCAAAGCCGCAAGAAAATGCGCGACGGGGCGTCGCCCCCGTGCGCGCGCGCGCGCGCCCTGCAACACTGTTAATCTTGCCAACCGGCGCGTTTGCGAGAAGAACGCGATCGTCGGCGCCGGCGGAGAGAGAAACTTATGCAAACGAGGTCGTCGCGCACGCGGTTTTACAAGGAGAGCAATTTCGCCCCCAACGCGCCAGCAGCAGCAGCAGCAGCAGCAGAAAGAACGAATGCGAGGGCGGTCTGCTGCTGCGCAGCGTCTGTCAGATGCACACGCGTGCACAATGCAAGATTTATACCGATGACAATGGCAAGTCGCGAGCGGATGCGTTTGCGTGAATCGCGCGCATTGAAACAGTTTTCATTCGGCGTAAAATAAGTCGAATATTTCCCTCTGAATCTGGAATGGATTACACCCAATTAAAATAACACAGTGTCAAATTAGATGCGACTCGTCGGCCGTTATCTTCATACGCAGCGCAAACACGGAGCGAAGCGGTTAATGACGAAATACGAGATTTTATAACTCCAGCGCTCATTTAGATTTCGATAGTGCGACATCATCAATCAACACCCGAACATGGTGGTGGAGATGTCGGCGCGACAACAACGCGCGCAGCGATGAGAATGCTTTGGGCTCGCGACGAAGTTAATGACCGTTTTGGGGCCTGGCTGGCGCCAAGCCGCCGCCAAAGATGTCGTCGCCGATACCTGCAGATGCGTATCGGTCGTTCGTCGAGATAAATTCAAAACATGAAAAACACATTCGGATGCCAAGGGCGCGGAGGCAAAACGAAAGAAACGCGACAACGCGGACCCGACCATTGACCATTCATCCTTGCTGCCATTGCTGAAGGAACGCCGCGTCCGGCAAGCGCCGTGTAGAGTAATAAGCCGGAGAAGTGGAAGCGAAAAAAAAAAGGATTCGGTTTGGGCGACAAGACAAAGGGGGAGATTTACGAGTGGCCGCGTCCTCTAATGGGTGGCGCGCCTTTCGCTTAATTACATCACCACCTCGTCGTCTTTGGCGCGGTGCGCACGCTGGCCACAAAGTTGACGATAAATAAAAGAAACACCGATGCGTTTTTTATCGTTGCGCGGCTGCTTCTTCATTGCCAGAGGAGAGACAAATAACGCCCGATGGCGCACCGATATTTGAGATGCGCGCCGGTTTTTGCTTTGTTTTTCATCCCGCGAATGCGTGCGTGTCCGAATTTTTGGGCGTGATTATTTATTCGCTGCACGAATGCACTTTTCACACGCGTCGCCATTAGATGCCGACGGCAATTTTATTCCGTGGTAATTGGCTGCGTTCGGAAGTGAATCTTCAGAAGGAGTAAAAATTGACGTGCGAAAGCATGAATCATATTTTCCACATAATGGGATAATTTACGGCTGGTGGAACTAGCGCATTCCCGGCAATGCGCCACATAAAACATGTTTAATTTGCGAATGGAGCCCGCCTTGATCTTACTCGCGCGACATAAATTAACTCGAGCGCACTACAAAGCGCCCACTAATTATTGCCGGGCATAATTCACACTGCGACATTTTTAGACTGCCATAGCGAACATGCTTCGTTTACATGTCATTTGCGGCATGCATGAATGTTGGTCCTGTTAACCAAAGTCAATCAAAGTTGGAATGCTGAAACTTCGCACAAATTAACAGCGATAAAACCTGTTTTGGGGGCGCATCGAGATTGGGCGTTGCGATAAAGCGCGAATGCGAGGTGTGAAACTAACAATACTAAATACCTACTCGAAAAGGACTCTTGAGGATGCGCAACGCACACATACAAAGAGAGCGACACCATAAATTCAGAACACGTCGGCGTTTGCACTGCGGCTCGTCTTGGCTTTTGCGTATTGTTCACCTATGCCCACACTCTTTTGCTGGCGCGCGAAAAAAACGCTCGAAGCGCCGTCGTCGTCGTCGTCGCCGTCGTCGCAATGATGTGTTGTAAACGACCAGCATTTACAAAGCGAAGATACAGACTGATAACGCTGGGCAGCAACAGCAGCAGCAATAGCATGTGTGAAACGCGCCTTTACTTTATATCCTTCGCGTGACTCCGCGCGCCGCGCGCCGCCATTGCCATGCCGCAACACATTCATACTAGCATTTATTGCAAACCGAGAAGCAGTGCAAGAAAGAGACAAGAAGTCGCAAATTTAACCACACTTGCATGTTGCATGTGGAAGAAGTGGCGGCAGAAGAAGCCAATGCGGCGTGCACACGGGAAAAGCTAGGCAGACTTCTTCACCACGGACTTTCAACAGCAGAAGAATGCCCAGCACACCTCTTCTTATCGCCGGCGCAAAATCTTATCGCACTCGCGTTCGCGCGGCGCACGATGCATTCCGACATGTGTAATATACGCTTTTTGCGCAAAACCCTTGCGTACCAAAGCCAGTCCGCAAGTGTGTGCAAGAACGAGCAGCAAAATCGATCCTAATCGCCAATCTCATCTCTTCGTGCGATGATATTTATGAATATGTAGTCATCATGAATTACAAAGCTTTTTACGGGAAAACAACCACGCGTAACAAAAAAAAAACGGCGCAATGGTAAATCTAATAAAACCGTCGCCAAGTTTGATAAATATGGATTTTAATGAAGTGGCATTGGGGGGATAATGAACGGTGGTCATCTTGTCCGGCATAACCGAGCCGATTGTCCAACTTGTTTTACAACTATATAGCGCCCTGGACTCGAGTACTACGTCTAGATTGTGTGTGAGGGGCAAAGTGCCGACGGATATTAATTTCGGACCGCTCTGCGCGATATGGCGTTGCGGTCAGCGTCCTGCATGAATACTAATTAGTGTGTTGCAAAACACACGGGGCGGTGTTGGTAGTGCGCGGTTTTGCGGTGGTTTGTGGCCTCCGCGAAGGTCATCTATTTGAGGCGCCCCCCGGGTGTGGGTTAATTGCAATTGGGCGCATGATAAACTTGACCATTGTTTTACATTCACATGAATATCTACTCGGTATGCAAATAATCATCCTAAGAAAAAGTGGTTGGAAATTATTAATAATATTAATTGCGATTGGATATTAACGAATTACGGGTCAGTCGGAGGGTTAGATAGGAGGTGGATGCGTGTATGTATTATTGATGGGTGCCGATTGGCGTCCGCTGTCCCGCTTGACCATTCCCTCGTCGTCGTCGTCGTCGTCGACGAAAGGCGATTTTGTAATATAAATGAAAATGCATTATTGAAGTCGCAAGCAACATGGTCGGAAGAGTAGATGCTTCCCCGCAAGGAGCGAGAGTACATTAGTGGACAATGGATGGACACCAGTCGCGTCGTGGTGAGAAAGGGCGCCAAACGAGTGGGCACAGCGTTTGTGGAAGGGAGATGCGGGCCGCCCCCTTTCGTCCTGCCGCTGAATACGCAATGCGCCGGCGCCCCGGATGACCGGTGTCCCCATGCGTTAATACCGAACTCGTACGTGTCCCCCACTAGCCGCCGGCCGGCCGGCGTCACGTCCGAACCACCCCCATCGCCTTGCGCACTGGCGGTGACAGCTCCGTGCCCGACGGTCGGGGCGCGCATCCATTATTCACCCGCTAGAGACGCCGGTGGTCAAGAAGTCGGCCGCGCACTGTCGACACGCTGGTCGAACAAATGTATCTCACGTTTAATATTGAAGAGCCGTGGGCGGGGGGACGTGCGCTCCTTTTCGGTTGACACATTGAGACCGTCTTTGCCTTTGTCCAAGAACTAATATTTATATAATGCGAAAAACTTACATGGGTTCCGCTAAAAGACGGTTTTAATCGATACAATTTGTCACATAAGCCCGGCGCCTTCACCATCGTAGTTTTGCGTATTGCCTGTTTTTTCTCTCAGAGACTTTTACGTCCACTACACATTTAAGACCGAGGGCTGGCGATGCAAGGGCAGCTAGCCTAAGTACAAAAGCGTGTAGTTGGTGAGCGCGGCTGAGCGATGGTTGACAGGCTATTCTGGACCGCAATGCGACGATTGCTTTCGCTCCTGCTGGGTTACATCGATTCGGACATGAGACATCATTTCTATTCTTTGTATACTACCTCTATATCTGTAAACATAATGTTGGAAGATAACGGCAATTGATCAAAAAGTTGCTAAATTTAAGCGGTTGCAAAATGTGTGCCGCAAAGTTGTTTAATATCGCCGCGCGAATCGAATTACATCCCAATATTGACTTGCAAAATCGCTGGCGGGCGCGCGCGAGCACGTTCGGCGAATATGCGTGCTCCTGCCAAACGATCTAAGACTTACGGTGATTGATTGGCGTCGGCATCGGCGAGTATCATCTCCATCGTGTCCTTTTCCCTCATTGCGCGATATATGCGATGACGCGCAGTTTGTCTCGCGCTTTGTATTAACGATATCCAACTCGCTCCCCCAAACACCAGTACAGCGCGCCGCTGTGGTTCAGTTTCGGGTTCTTAATTGCATTCCAAATGTGTTTACATATACTTCATATACTCGTATATACCGGACGGGAGAGGGATGATGCCGGAGCGCTTTGGTGAAGAGCTTGCGCGCTTGTTTGCCGAAAGGGAAACGAGAGTTTAGACACTTTTAATTATACGATGTAAGTGGTGTGTACACATATCCCTTCATCCGCCTGCGTCTCGGAAACACAACACACCCACGCCGCGCAGCAGCGCATTGACATTGCGACAACGAGTGCGAATATGTAGATGCTGTGGGAAGGAAAGGATGGAAGGGGCGCAGCGTACATCTCATCTCATTCGTATTGCTAATTAATACCTGCACGAAGAAGGCAGAGATAGGCGCGTAGATCGCGGCTGTGTTTTACACAAGTCTATGCAAAACTGAACGTGCGCGACTGATGCGCTTCACGCAACTAGATAGATCATCGCGATGGCAAAGTTTGCTATCGACTAGATGAGTTCGTTCTAACTTTCAAAAACCCTTTTGACGTGCAGATGATTTATAGGTTTCTACACAGTGTTAGTGCGCAAAGAATATTAATTACAAGAATGTATTTTTCTTCCAAAAACGTATTTAATGAAGGAGTTAAAATAGCCATATCACTTCTCGAATGATAATTGAATTGCTAATGTGCACGTTTTTCATTTATGACGGAATGCTCGGCGCTGTCGTTTGCGAAATTTGTAAGCGGAAAATACATTAATTAACCATCAATGACTGAGCGCGGGGCAATGTTTTCAGTGATTTTTTACGCGTTTTCAACACATCCGATGTTTTTCCATCTCGTACGTGTGCTGTGCTGTGTTCGAATCGCCTATGCGCCTCGTTGTTTTGCTACCGTTTCGAACATTTTCAATGTTTTCACATGAGCCAGCTCGCTGCGCATCCGTGCCCCTTGTTTTATGGATAATAACGTTTTCATTATGCACACACGCGTTTTGTTTTGTACACAGTTTACCAGTCGAAAATGACTGTCTACGCGAGACCTTCAAAATCAACTTTATTTTTAACTTTGAAATTATAACTGAATGAAATAGTTAATGGGAAAATAATAATTTTGAATCTACATAATTTCTGATGGCGCAAAAATATATTATGAGCTCATGAATTCTATGAACATGTATTCATTACACACATGGAACTGATGCTTGATGAAACGCGATGCGCGCCATTCCGAGCCGTGTAGCGCAAAGAATTTGCGCGCCGCTAATAATTGGAATAAAATAGCCGACAAAAAATAGTAGACAACAACAGCTGCGCCATGCGACTGCATTCTGATGCTATTCCCATTTACGTCCTCAACCCGATCCTGTTATTTCTATAATCTATATAATGTTGCATACAATTCGCGGCAGTGTTCATCAAACACACACGAGGCAAACTGTAAATGCGCATAACATGTAAATATTTTCATGCAATGCGGTACATCTACATGTGCAAATTATTTCATAATATTCGATGTTTGCGCGCGTCTTTTATTTATTAATATTTATCATTGAAATGAATGAAATTTAAATTGAAAACTCACTCGTCGTTGAATGTGGTAGATATTTTACGCGCCCCTTCCGAGAGATCTAATGCGCATCCTCCGGGGAGCAGCCTCGCTCCATTATCGCGCCTCCCTCCCTGCCTCCCAGCGCGCCGGTCGCGATGCATCTCTGAAGGATGCGACCGGCAACTCCCCGGACGCAAACAACGCATACGTTTAGTTTAATGGTCTGCTTGTCACTTCACTTCTTGACCCTCCATCGCTCATCATCCTTCTTCTTCCAATTTAATATTAAACCCTACCTAATGGTAAATTTGACAATGCGTATAAATAAATATTTGCTTTAAAAAAGTTTCCACAATAAATGGCGCCAAAAGATATAAAAGCGAAGTAACAATGTAAGAACGCCAGGTCGTTTTGTTTCGAGCTTTTCCAGCAATAATGTTTACCACCGGCCGCGCGCGATATAGAAACATGGAGGTCGACTGCGCTGGGTTTCTCCTCCTTGCCACCGCCTCCGCAGGCAGACATTGTCGTCCTTGTTGTTGGCGGCGGTAGGAGCGCTCCACCTATTTCCCGCCCAGACGTCGCGACGCGACGTGACTAGCGTTCGCTATATAAGCTTCCGGTTCGTCCTTTTTACTACGATCCGCCATGCTAGTGCAACTTCTAACATTTCATTTTTTCCCAAATTCTCACGTACATTGATATTATATTTGGAATGATATTTTTCTAACATTAAGTGTCCGTTTTACCTATGGGTATTATGGAAATATTCAAAAGCAAATGCAAAGCAAATATTTACTCTTCGCGCTATTTTCGCAAAGCGCTCCTCCAGCGGGCGAGTGTAGATCTTGACCCGGTCGACGGGCGGCGTACATGCCCAGCGACAATGTTCGCGCCATGTACACATATTCGCGATACGTGACGCCGCTGAAATTTAGCGTAAAGGTGAGGCCGGCATATCAAACAAAACCGCAATGTTTGGAGAGGCCGCTGATCAAAGCGAATGCGTCACCTCGACAAACACACCTGGACCTCACCTAAATCATGCCATCGACAGCACGCACGGACGGTGGCTGTGAGGAAGAACGCCCCGGTGTTATTCCAGCAGCGGATGGATTTCTCACCGATGCTGGAAATTATTTAATGCCGCGCCAGGAGTGTGTATAGATAGGCAAACAGAAAGCGGAGCTTAGCTGGCGGTAAATGGGCAAACAATAGATAGATACCATACTTGCTGCCGCGCCGAATACCAATGACAAACCGAACGAAGCGAGTTGATAATCGCCGGTGTCTACACACTTTCCAACCCCATTCCGCATCGACCCTAACACTACTTACGCAGTTTCCGGTCCAGCTTGCTGATGATGCGCGCGGCTATTTGAACAGTGCAATGCGATTTTTGGTCAACAATTGCGCCACCGATCATTTATCATCCTGGCGCGGATGGTTTATTGCGCCGATATATTTGCGCTGAGATCAATTTAATTAATGGCCGATGCTCACCCCACTTTTGGAATTATATCAAAATGTTTGTGTGGTATTTACGCATCGTTAAAAATTGAACAAATGTTGCGTCTTTTGTTGGTGGCAATAGCTTTTACCGCATGAACACCTCGTTCTTAATGGGTGCAAAGGGGAAGCACTGTTTAAATATTTACGTGGTTTACTGCGGTATTAACATTGTGAGGTGAATAGTCACCAGGATAACAGTAGAATCAAATATGGAACTATAGATCGGTTATAAATTCAACCAAAATGAAACGCGATTTTTCAATAAGGGCAATACGACGGTTATAAAATCACCCTCCCTCTTTAGGGCGCGCTGGCCAAAAGTCAAAATCCGGAAAATTTATATTATATATTTTATTCGTCGCATGTGCGGCACAAGTGGCCAATGTGTTACGGACACAACTTTATAACTCTCGCCCGCATATATGTACAAAATTGAAAACTATAAATCCCTTTCGTCGTTTTAAACTTTACTCTCCACGCCGGCGCCGCGCCCTTCGATGCTAAAATCACATGTTCATGTGTGTGATGCGATATTACATCCAAGGTGGTATTGCGCACGTGAACAAATGTCGGAGCGTGTCCGAAAAGTGTCGTGACAACGCGCGTGTGTGTCGATATTAAAAAATATGCCATCTTTCGCTATGAAATCGCCACCCACCCCATTCCATTCTTTATCGTTTTAACACTTTAACACGGGTGCGTCGATATGGACGAGTGAAATCGCATGAAGCAATAGTAGTAGTCCGTGAATAAATTCAAAATATAAAATAATAAAAAACGGAAGGCGTTCGTGGGCGTTTTGGGATTGGGATTGGGGTGGGCTCGCACACGAAAGGGTGCGCGCACGAGAGATGTCTGTCACATGTGTTGTGCCGTTGTGACGATGACGTTTTGAGTGTTTCGGATATGCTCCTGTGCGCTGCGCCATTTTTTGTCATACCGAGTTTAAATTGATTTTAATTTTATGGTGGTGCGCAACGAATTTTTCCTGCTCCTCGCATATCAACAAATGTGCCACGTTGAGAAGGGGGAGTCGAGGAGTGAAATTTGATTTTAATAAAATCCCCGCTGCTCTCCCTCTCCTTTAAATTCGAATTAATTTGCATGTAAAGCTTAGCGTTAAAAAGCGTTGACATTAATGAAGCGAAACTTTTGCGGGCGGCCGGCCGTACGGTACATTCATATGCACTTGCGGCGATATTTTCACATCGTCGATCGTCGCGAAACATAT
>JARJDR010016939.1:0-14953 GCA_030264135.1 Myllaena sp. GC000078 | reverse complement strand
TGGGCGATTATAAATTATAAATTGCGGCTACGAAAATTCATTTGGCATTCTCGTACTTATTCCAATGCCAATGAATCTGTTTACACCACCGACCGAATGGTATTGTGTCAGGTTTACGAATTATTACACACCAAATGCAATTGAATCATAATTAGCGTGGTTTTGTTAATTGTCAGCAGCGGCTAATCAACGGATATGCAAGGATATGAATAATTTATGCACATTTCTTCAAGTCAAATAACATAATCATAAATAAATTTAGACAATTGAATAATAAAAGGATATTTTTTACGTTTTCCTTTTAACAATTGGATAACAAACTGCGCAGTAAGTAAGAGTATAATATAATAATACATGCCATTCGATAATGATTACTTTATTGCTTCCTAAATAATAAATTTTATAACAATTATATAATGTTATAAATGTATGTATAAATATACGCTTTTCATTTGCAGAATTGGGCATACGATTGAAAATCGAAAAGTATTAAACGATTACCTAATAAATAGGTAATGTATGCATTTTTACAGAAACTTTAATTCTATAGACTTAAGACGTGGCTTGATATCAAATGGCGCGGCGTAACGGATAATTTCCTAGCAACCAGAAATCGTTCGCCGAACGTGACATATATTTCGCGCGGCATGCTGCCGGCATGCGCTTGATGCTTGATGAAATAACACAATTTAATGCGTAATCTCCACGCCGGTGTGCGCTGCGCTGCGCTTGCTCGCGGCCGACAATGTGAAACGGAGCCAGAAAGAAAGCAAAAGCACATTGCACATGTCACATTGACCCAATCTGGTTTTATTGACTCCGCCGCGCCGCAGTGAGATGCATAAGAAGGAAAAGAAGGAAATAAGACTTATGCAAAACCAAGATTAATAGTTACTGGCATCTCAACGAATTATGAATCGTGTTTATGTAAGACTAACGCCAGGTGATCAAATCATTGGTGTTTTTGCTTTTTTGTTGTTCTAAATTGTAGAAGCGAGTAGAAGAATAATGTGTGCAATATTAAAGTGCATGTTGTTTGTTTTAATACGTGACTTTACATAACGTTTGGGATGCATGGATGGATGGAGGTGATGCGATAAGATGCGCATCTTCGAGACGTCTTCACAATGCGCATTATGTTTAATGGCATAATGCACAACTCGTAGTTGCGCCGCGCCATTCGTTTTCAATACGGTTCGTTATCGATGACACCAAGACGTTCGTTTCTTCGTTCGTTCGTTTGTTGGATGCATATTACCGTGTCTTATGCATTATTTATGCATGTCTTTCACTTTTCACTAAATGCATCAACAAATTGCTATGCGGAAAGCGTTGTTTTTCAATCGTGAGCAACATTTAATGATTTACCACATAGTGCTTGCTTTGCCCATTGTTTTCGACAAATATTGATAATAAATTCCATGTAATTATTATTTACACTCATCATAGATCATTTCAAGTTATTAAACAACAAATCGAAACGGCAATTCATTTTTTGTTCATTCACGTTTGTTATGTTTGTTTTTTTTTTGCAATATTGTGAATTAAATAACTGCATTTATAAAGATACTTAGTATTGAACTGGTATGCAATCGGCAAACTGACTCTGCAGAATTTGAAAGTTTTCGGCAACGTACGCGTAGTTTATGCACATATATCGTTATCATCTTACAACACTAACTAACTACCACGCCGAACCACGCTTTCTGTTCAAATTTACCACACCGCCGAGAGAATAAACACATCTTACTACATTTCGTAGCCTACTTCACGGCAAATTCCTTTCACTCTTGGCCACGTTTGCGATTGTATTGAGACTTTTGACTCTTTATGCTTGGGTATGTTTCGTTTCCAAACTTATCTTCAGTGTTCAGTTCAGTTGGTCACTGTCAATTTATTTGTATAATTGACTAATCAAAAATTATTATTATCTAGTTAATTAAATTAAATTGAATTTGGTTCCTGATCAAAGAAAAAGTGTCAATCGTAACGATTACCAACTTTTACTATTTAGTAGGTCATTTAAAAATCACTTAATATTACAAATTGCAACCAGATAATTGTTGGTATCGGCAGCCGAGTCGAGTGTTACGTGTCGTGTGTGTTTGTGACTTTATAACTTCCGCGAGCGTCGGGATTAACCCACTTTCGTTAATTTATTGATCTTCAAACGAAAGTGACAATGTTAGATAAAATGCGAAATTTACATTAAACGAATAAAATTCATAAGTAACTATTTACGGCACATGAAGGCATGTAGTACTGCATTATTCAATTAAATGGATTCATTACGTATACAAATAAAATGAAATCTGATACTGTATGTTATAAAAAAGAATGCGACCTGCCTCGAAACCTAGTTTTGGTCACTTTTCTTTTCGTTGCTTTCTTATGTAATCAAAATTATACATTAGACATTAGCATAATGTGATTATGTTGACTATCTGAAGAAAACCAAACTTGTGCTTCACAGAATAGATTATTTAAGTAATTATTTCGGTTTGCAAGCGAAATGCACAATGATGCAAAGCATAATTTCACTTTTCCACTCACTCATTCACGGGAAAAGTACGACTGCACTATGTAATTAAATAATATGTAATGAAAGAAACCACATTCAATGTGGATCAGTGAATTTCTGATGAAATAAAAAATGATGCTTGCAGTCATCTTCAATTATATCAAATACAAGTCCATACATAATACATATGCAATTTGAAATATTATTTATATTACCTATTTGATGACGGAAACGCATAAGATTGCGGCTGACTTATCCTGCTGTCATTATTTATTTCACAAGCAACAAATTATCATTAATAAATCAGGGACCATACCTTACATGGCTTGGCTACATAATAAGCAATATTTGCAATATGCTTGGGACAGACGGTGGCGTATAATTGCAAACAGAGGCAGGTACTTATAAAGAGAGTACGAAGTACCAATTAATATTGGTCGAACATTATTGTGTTAAGGTCACTCGGCATGGACGCAACGCAAAGGCGAAGAAGTCGATGGCACAATTAAGCACACGCACGTACGCCCGGAAACAATTTTAAAGAAAACATATATTAATTCGCTTTGTGCAACTCAACTGCATCGTGATTCGAGCGTTGTTGTTGTTGTTGTTGTTGGCTGTTGATGTAAGACGCGCACCGGAGATGAAGGTAATCACATTGAATAATACACCAATCAGGCTTAATGCGGCTGGCGCTCGTTTTATTACTTGCGCAGTTATTAGGTTACAAAGCGCATAGCGTAATAATGTGATTACGTGTGTGTTGTGTCTTCAGAGCCTGGGCGGAATTTCTTTCACTTGAGTAATATAAGAAAGTAACTAAGAACGCGTCTTCTAGGTATTATGTGCCCTTGAAAAGTGAAATTTCTTCAATGTGGCGTCGTCCAGTTGAACTCGAGTGATCCTCATATTAATTGGAGTCGAACTCGAGTAGTATGCGCCTGAGTTTGTGAAATGGAATGGAATTGAATTTGATACGTCCTTAGAATTATTAAGTATGCGGCTTTCTTTTTTTATTAATTTATACTCGTCGCCTGTTGTCCGTTGTCCGCTATCCGCGTCGTATGCGTATTTGCATGTATTTGCTAAGAAATTAATTTGTAAAAGTGAAATTTTGCGCACAATGATCTTAATTTGACATGGCATGGAATTGTCGAATTAATTATCAGCGACTTTCGTTTCTTTTCCTTCGCCACCACTATGAATGAGAGCGTTTCCTGTGATATTTCTTAGAATTTAAATTGTCCTTTGAAGCATATACAATGACATATGTATATGTCGTATACTTATTTACATTAATTGTTTGGTTTTAGACGTACTTTTCTGTCTGCAATTGCACAATAGATACTTGTATTTTTATATCCGTACGCTTAGTACTTGGATTATTACAATTTGTAATAAAATATACAGAAGTATAACAATGGACAGTGGTAATTAGCTGGCGAGCTTGCAACTTTCATTCGGCGACCTTCCCAGACGTTTAATTCAATGACATCGTCGCAGACAAAATAACAATCAAGGAATCAAGGAAATGCGGATCATTTCTGTACACTTTCATTACTTTTACCATCTGCGTTTTATATTTTTATAATTCGCTAAACAGATACGTTTAATTATTAGGAACACATTACATTTTATAACTTTGGCGCAAACACGTCTTCCTCAACTTTTACTCACAATTATTCCTACAATTATTCACGGGAGTATAAAATGCATAAGTTAATAACTTTCCTGATTTACTTACTTACTTCATTATCATCTTGAATAAGAAATGATACATATCTAGTTTTATTTAATTTAGGCTAAAAATTATAATTTTACGATTTCTGCAGAATAAAACAAAGAAATAAAGCGCTTTCTATCATCATTTTTATTATTCTTATTATTGATATATGAATGATGTCAATTTGAGCATCACCTCTTGTCTCTTGCTGTAAAACATTAAAGCGTTTCTCTCCATTATTTCGAGGATTTGAGACAGATTTTGGTCTAAATCGGAAAATAATATCAACAGGAGCAGATCCGTTTCCTCGCATGAAACGTATTTTTTGCACTTTCACCAAACGAGATATTTTTTGTGCATTGGTTGCGCATTTTTCTCAATCAACTGTAAATCGAGACATCGTCGCATATAATAAACATTATTATCATATGCATGAAATAAATGAAAGGACGAGCAAGGCGTTTTGATTTATGATGAATGAAATATTAATGTAATGCAAATTTAAACACATGTTTGGCGTATGGAAGACATCCGTTGAAATGGCTACTAGTCACATAACTCATCGCAATTAATAATAAACACGTAATAGAAAACATACAATAGGAATAAATAAATGCACTACTTATAAACACAACGCTGCTATAATCGAAACCGCATCATTTAATACACGTACAATAAATTATAAAAGATATGCAAATTACTATTCATTTTTTCCAATTAACAGCTCTAATTACATCTAATTACTACCTGCGTTGAAATAAAAACGTCTCTCGTGAATGTGCTGCCTATGAATTCCTAATTGAATTAAAAGTTTCAATCGCTATCATTTATGCTTTGTTTTCATCGATAAACTTAATAATATTAGAATAATAAATAATTGAAAAAAGCGTGGTAAAACTTGACGGAAGAGAAAGAAAGCCAGCAGCAAAAATTGTAAAAGCGCATCGTTAACTATGAGGCTATGAGCTGTCAATATGTTTGTTGTTGACGACATCGGCAACAACCACGAAGAAGAAGAAGAAGACGTAGAAGAAGAGTCAGCGTGCAAATTACCCGACGAAAGTGCCCATCGGCAAACGACATTTCGAAGGCACTCTAGCGTATAGGCAAATTGAACGTTGGAAAAACGCTGTAATTTTGTGCATTGCGCAAATGGCGCAATTACCTGCATCGTACGCGCACTTGACAATGCCTGCGGTGGGCGACGATGGTTTATGATTAAATGTCCGGAAGTGATTGAAAGTGAAATGATGCGTTAATGTCGACTTGATGATTCCATCAATTTTTCTACGATGACAAAAAAATTACAAGCGACTAACATGAAAATTAATAGCATATAATTAAAATTTAGTATTAAATGTGTTGATGTAGTTAATGAATTGCACATGCTGCAACAACTACACGAGTAATACGGCGTAACAAGATTTCCTGAAAGCGAAATGTTAATCGGTTACCATTCGGCATTCAAAGGCATTTGCGCTTGCGCAATGTTAACATTGTCAACGTACGAACGCGAATTCTTACATGCCGTTTGCAAATTATATCCACTTTGGTATTTTTCACATTCATCTGATTGCAAAGATACATTCTCTCAAGTATTTTGATGTGGTATTATTAATTATGCAACGGAGCTTTCCGCACTGTACCAGAAGTGCGCAACTTGGCAATAAAGCGCACCAAGCGAAGAAAATGTAACCACACACACATCCTTGAACTAATCCGATATGCGTTCGAAATGAAAATGAAATGGTTTTGCTTTGTTTTCGATGAATAATTAATTTCGTGATTGCAATAGCCTGGAGAATGTCTCTTGGTGGCTTGGTGAGGTTTATTGTCCGTTGACTGCTTGCTGATGGCAAGTTCAAACGTTGCAATTTTATCGTTCAACTGTTAAGAGTGATAAAGAAAATTTCAAGCGTTTTAGTCGGGCGCAAATAGATAAATTGCATTATATTGTTGCTTTCAAGGTTATTAACACGCCGCGCTGACTCGACTGGTCAAGCGAAAGGGACGCACATTGGAATATTATTTATTATAATTGGCTATTTTTTCTCGTCTCGCGAGATAGTGTCAGCTTTTAATTTAGATTTATTGAAACTTTCCGTGATTTCTAAATGCCTTTTTTACAATCTGTCGCTCAAGATCTGTGAAGTGTGAAATTTTATTAGGTATGAACGTATTTGTTGACGAATTGATTCATTCTAATTTAAAGCTGACATGAAATATGAATTGAGGTGTCATATAAAAACTTATTTTCAATTTGTTTCGGTTAACTTAACTTAATAATGAGTATTAATGTTGACCTATTTAATAATTGATTGAAATTCATTGCCAAATATAATAATTGCAAAATAATTTTATTAATTAATTAATGGCTGATTTCGATTGTTATGCAAAAATATTCGTCACATGGATTTATTGCATTGTATTAATGACTATAATTGTTGCCGCGGTTGGACGCTTTTTATATAACACTCGCTGGTTACGCCGCAAATAGTAAGTTATTATTGCGTGATTGCTTCAAACTCGCAGATATCATAAAATTCCGAAAATGACGTTATAAGCTCATTTTCGAGATTTACTAGCTGTTATTTAACTTTTATTACTTACAATTAATTAGCTATATTCTTCTTTTACCATTTCACAAGTTGAATTGACTTTATGAATGACTTAAAGCAAAACGCGTTTCAATTAAGAAACATAAAACAAAACATCCGCGTTTTGCGTGCGGTCAACACAGCACCTCTTTAGCATATCGATAACATATTCGATTGTTAGATAACCGATTAATGTAGGTCTCGTACATTCTAAAGTTCACCAATGGCGCGCAGGCGAATCGCAACCAAAGAAGAAACCAAAACCAAAACTAAAACCAGAGCGGTCAAAATATTATATAATAGCAACCGTTCTATTTTCCAACTAAGATATAATCATTATTTACCTCTTTGTTTCATCGCGGCAAACATGGAAAATTTTATGATTGAAAAAGAAAGAAATGAACACATTTCGGTCATGTCATTAACTTTATGGCTTTTTGTGAGCATATTAAGTAATTAAACAGTCAGCCAGCCATCTTCCGGCTAGATATGCTATGTTATGCGATTGCCAAGTCTTCGCGCATTTTTATTACATAGTTATGCATGCGCCAAAGGCGAATTGACGCCCAGGCAGAAAAACCGTCGCTTTCTAATCAAATACAGTACAAAAATATTTTGTCTTTTCATATAGGTACTAATTAAACTTGCACACATGTAACGGTTAAAAATTTGCGATTATTATTAAACAATTAGCATTAGCATTAATTACAACACATTGTTATTATTTAATTTCCTTGCAAACGTGACAAGCTTTGCGTTGGCTGTACATACAATCGAAACCAACGTAAGACTGTAAACAATTTGGGTAATAAAATAGCCTTCTCGCATCTTTCTATTACGTGTTAATATGTGTTGCGCATATTGACCAGTTGTTCGTTCTTCTTGCTTAGCGCAAACTTTTATATAATCTTCTTTTGCGCCATGCGTTTTATGCCATGCGGTTGGTCACTAGCGAATGTTATGTCCAACTTACAATTTGTGTTCCACATTATCCACGTGCGGATTAAGCGGTTGCTTGTTAATGTGCTACGATTTAATTTTGTGGCGCAGATAAAGATTAATAATGGATTTATATAATATGTCACATTTCTTCATATTTCGCCATGCGTTCTCGTTGCACATGCATAATTAAATTCGGCCTCAATTTGCACGCATTTAGTGTAATTCCATTTCGATTATTTTGTTGCAGATCACACAATTGATACAGCACTTGTTTGTCCACTTCACTGGTGAAAGGAGATGGTTATGATTGATGAGTTTGCGATCGCGAAATCATAAAATGGTGTAAGATGGTGATAGTCATAATTATAACTAAATTGTGTAATTGTACACATTGAACATGCCAAGAAGAAGTGTTGCGTAAGCAAAAATTCCCGAAATATTCAACTTTACTGGCGAAGAAAAAGTCAGCTTGATTGCAACACTGTGATTTCGGCCGATCTCCAATCGAGAATATCGCACACGCATGTCTATTGCTAAACAACATTATTTCAATTGCCAAATTTTCATTAGTTTCAACAAAATACGAATTTTCTAGTAACATAAAAGCTTATGCCAGAAGGAAACGTTTGCAATTAGCAGGTCGTCGCTTACGGGCGTTACTTAGTGTGAAATTAAACAACAATCGATATCGTGTATTTGTTTTGGAATAATTTTCGACGGCGTGGTGTGTGTTTGCGTCGCGATTTCTCTCCAGCCAAAACGAGTTTGTATTTGCGTAAAAAATTTCGGAAACGCTTTTTATATTTGCACTTACTTTTCAGCGCCCAGCTATCGGTGCGACGCAAGCCCTTGATGTAGGCGTCGACATCATGCGCGCAGCCCTCGCTCAATGCGGCGGTGATTGCCGGAAATTGGGCGGCGAGCAGTTCCGTGTTGTAAAAATCCAATGCTTTCGCCAAACTGTGTGCGGCCACGCCATCGCTCTTATCATCGTCGGCTTCGTCCAGCGCAAACACTGCGCCGACCACCAACAGCAGCAGCCACACGATGCGTGCGGCAACCGCCATTATCACACTAATCAATCAACAAAAAGTTCCAAACTTTTGGTGCTCTAAACTACTTTAAACCCGATGGGGACAAGTTTGGAGAGGAAGAGAAGGAAGGAAACGGGATGTAAGAGAAGCCGGTGGGCATACACACGCGGATGTGAAAACGAACGGGTTGGGAAGCAGCGTCTTTGGGACTTTCGGACAGCGCGCGCGTTCAACGTGGTGTGGCGGCGATTCAACGGGCAATCGCCGTCTTTGGCCGGGCGGCTTCTTGGCGGCGGCCCCTACCTGCGCCGATATCTTTACTTTCTCTCTCGATATCGACTATGCAATACATTGGGCTGCGGCTGGAGTTTTGGTTCCCCCCATATCGTGGGATTACGCGCGCATGCAGCTGACATCGCACACGTAACTTGAATCTTTCGCAATATTCCTTCGGTTAGATCGGTTTTTTTTCGCGCCGCGACAAAAATGCGATTGAATCTAGAAAATTTGCTAATTGCTTGTTTCGAAAGTTGAACTTATAATCATGGAAATCTTATAAATATTAACTTGATTAATAAGTTAATAAGTAGCTAGAATTGCAGTTTGGGGAATGTTTGAAACTTGAGCAATTCACTTCCTTCCAAATTGCAACATGCTCAACACGCATAATCATCTCCTTGCGTTTAAGTGGCCATTATTTTAAACATAGTCGTCGAAGCAAAGAGCAACTCTTTGATTTCCGGCGACTGTCTCAATCGTCATCGGGCGAACACGCGCTTTACACTACTAATTAGTAGCCTATTACTAATTTGCATTTTTTTGGGTACGCGATGTTTGACAATCGATTCATACTTAATATTTGGCAATAACCTATGCACGTGGGCTGTTGAAACGTATCTTCGGTTCTAATAATAAGCGTCGTCGCAGCAGGTAGTCCTGTCGATCAAGTGTGATTCGTTTTGTTTGTGTTTGCACAACAGAGTAGGTTTGAAGGTTGATCTCTTGCCACAGAGGTGAGAAACAGCATTTTTTGATGAATATTAATCGCACGTAAAATACAAAAGAAGGATGTTACACAACATCTGCACATCTGCGGTGATTATTTGTTTATTCAACGCATTTTACAAGGATTCGAGTAACTGCTGGAAACAAAATCGAAACTTTTGAAACTTTTGAAGAAGTGACTTGCTGCCATCTATGCGCCGCACAAGTGACGATAGTTTAACCTCAACCTCGCATCGATTGCAATTAGCGCAGTGTTTACGCGATCGAATTGCAATCATTCAATGGTTTTGCACCAAATCACTCATTAAACGAAGTTGTGTGTTCACGATGACCGTCTTCAGTCCATTCGTTTATTGGGCGCAAAGCGAAGACCAGCTCTACATCAAAGTCGATCTCAAGGATGTGAAGGTAGTAAATTTCGCCAGTAATTGTTGAATTTGATTGCAAATCATGTGAAATGTGCCAGGATCATGATGTAAGCTTAGAGGATCGAAAGATTACGTTTCAAGCCACTGGTCTGGGTGCAAGAGGTGTGCACAAATATGGTTTCTCGCTGGATTTCAATGCCGACGTCAATCCCAATGTAAATACACGCAACATTTTGCATTTGCTCATATTTATTGCTTGTGCTGCAGGCTAGTGCATATAAAGTGTTGGATAACAAAGTCGACTTTATGATCCCCAAAGTGGAGAAGGCATGGTGGACAAGACTGACATCGCAGCCATCCAAGCCAGCCTGGCTGAAAATTGACTTTGACAAGTGGCAATCGGAGGAGGACCTCAATGATGATGAGGATGATGTCAGGGATGTCAGGGAAGACTACCCGGATGTCTACAAAAAATTGCAGCAGGAGGAAAAGGGTTTTTCAAAAGGTGCATTCTCACACATTCCCCCTCATGTCTCTTATGTAACATTTATTTCTCTTCCAGAGGATTGGAAGAAAGTCTATCTAGCCTTCTACAATTTTGGGATGTATATTGGCTTCTTGTATGTCGTTATCGTCCTCGGCATGCGTTTCCTCAAAGACGGCGCTGCGTGCTTCCCGACGATTTACGACCACATTGGCCACGTCGTCATCTCGCTGCAATTGTTTCAATTCCTCGAAGTGATGCACCCGCTCTTCGGGTACACGAAGACGAATGTGTCGTCGGCGCTGCTTATTGTCGGCGGCCGATTTCTCGTGCTCATCCTCGCGATTGATTCGGAGCCGCGCATGCAATCGAAACCGGTGATTTTCTACTTGTTCCTCGCGTGGGCGTCCATCGAAATCGTGCGCTATCCGTATTATATTACGCAAATTTACAAAAAGGAGAACGCTTTCCTGACATGGCTGCGGTACACAGTGTGGATTCCGCTGCTTCCGCTCGGCTTCCTCTGCGAGGGTGTTGTTTTGCTGCGCGGCATTCCATACTTTGAAGAGACGGGGCGGTTCTCGCTGGCTATGCCCAACAAGTACAATTTCATTTTTAGCTTCCCGCTGTTTATACGTATCTATTTGCTGTTCTGTTTTCTGCCTGCGTTGTACTCGATGATGTCTTATATGTACAAGATGCGCGTGAAGAAATTGGGGCCGAATAAGTGGCAGAAGTCGAAGAAGGTGCAATAGATTTACATATGTAATTGGAACACAAGTTGGAGCGTGGTTTGTGGCTGACCGGGGGCGGTGTAGTTTTGGATAGAATTTCATTGACGGGTGATTGGTTTTTTCTGTTTGGATGTTTTGCTATGGAGACTAGTCGGTAACAATTCCATGTTTGAATAATGCCATTTATTGATAATGATGACAATGAGTTGATAGGTTTTATGCAGTTAATTGATTCTGCATGTTTTTACCGTACATTAATAAATTTCAATTACTTTAATAAAATTATACGAAAACACTAATTTTCGTTTAACTAACATTTAACTTTGTTTAATTATTTATCAATTTTAAACTTTGAAACTTATGCAACTTGTGCGACGCTAAACGCAGTTTTATTGACCTTGCCATAGTCTGTCTTTCTCTACCTCGTCGGCGACGATTCGCAAAATTCGTAACATTCCCAGTAAATAACATTACTGATAACGCGCACACGATTGATTGTGAATACAAATGCATCATAGTAAACAGTAATTAATGTGATAAGCGCGTCCCTTGAGAAATGCAAATGATTTCAGTGATCGCGTAGTGTGGTGTTGCAGTGCATTCACCTGTTTGCAGCATATGGTGCGCTCCGGATGAGTGGAATTGCAGTGCAGAACGTGCAGAATTAGAAAATGTTCTCCGCATTCAAGCGATTAGCAAGCAAAAGCGATGGATCTTCCGGCAGCGCATCACCCTTGCCGAAACCTTCCACACACCAGACGATGTCCACGTCGCTCCAGAAGAAGTTTGCACGCGGCGTGCAATATAACAGTAAACAACACCGGAATTTGTATTGCCTGCAGTGTATGTCTTCATTTGTTTGCGAATTTTTTCAGTGAAAATTATAATCAAAGGCGATAGGAATGTGGGCAAAACATGCCTGTTTCATCGGCTCCAAGGCAAAAAGTTTCTTGAGGAGTACATCCCCACAGATGAAATTCAAGTAACTTCAATTCAATGGAATTATAAAGCTACTGATGATATTGTCAAGGTGGAAGTGTGGGATGTGGTGGATAAAGGCAAGAAGAAGAAGCGGTTTGAAGGATTGAAACTGGATAATGCTGATCTTCCTGAAGAGACTGCTTTGGATGCTGAATTTTTGGATGTCTACAAGCGCACCAATGGAGTCATTTTTGTCATGGACATCACAAAGAGCTGGTTGGTATCTTAGAAAATTCACTTTCTCTTTGATTAACAGCGAAATTTTTGTATAGGACATTTGAATATATACAAAGAGAAATGCCCAAAGTTCCAACACTCATTCCAGTCATAATACTCGCGAATCATTGTGATATGTCACATCACCGAACTGTAACCAGTGATCACATTACATATTATATAGAATCTCTTCAAGGGTAATATTTCTGTTTTTGTTGCTTTCGAATACTACACTAAGGTGTTTATAGAAGTCGAACGGCACAGGTGCGATATGCGGAATCGTCAATGCGAAATGGTTTCGGACTGAAATTACTGCACAAGTTCTTCAACTTGCCATTCCTGCAATTGCAACGGGAGACGTTGCTGGTGCAATTGGAGCGCAACGAAATCGAAACGAATGCAACGATTCAAGAATTGGATATGTTCGCCGAGTCGGATGACGCCAACTACTCGAAATTCCAAGAGACACTCAACAAGAAGCGGCGCGAGATTGCCGATTCGAACGCCAATATTCCGCCGACGGCAACGATTCCCATCTCGTCGTCCAGCCAGCAATTGGCGACGGGTAACAAGGTGCCTCCGGACGTGAGGCGTTCGCAGAGTGCATCCATAATTGTCGGCGGTGGCAAGCCGATTCCGTTCGGCAATCCAGCAGCGACGACATCAACCGCACCAACGAGCATGCAGAGCTCGAACAAGAGCAGCAGCCAGAGTTCCGGCTTTGTGTCGAAGTTTGGCTTGAAGGATCGTAGCGCGGAGGACGGTCTACCCGATTTGCGGCGCTTGGAGGTGAGCCCGATCACATCCGTGGAGGAGTTCTGTCCGGACGGCGGGCAATTGGATCGCAGCTTTTTGGACGACGTGCAGACGAGCTATCCGAGCGGCAATGCGAACGATGGCGAGGATTCGGAGAGCGACGGCGACACCGGCAATCCGCTGGTGTCCGAGTACCAGGACGATTTGGACTTGGAGGAGGTGAAGCAGAACTTTCCGAAGAACGGCGGCAGCAGCGAGCTGGAGATGGATATGAAGCAAACGAATGACGAGTTTGATTCGACCATCAACTCGGAGATTTCCGAGCTGACGTCGGATGCGTTTGACACGTGGATGGCGGTCGATACGAAGTGGCGGCGATCGCCGGAGGGCGGTGAGGATGTGAGCGCTGTGAGTCAAACGCTCGACTACAGCGGGAGCACGGTGTACGACGATAGCACCAGTGTCACATCATCGAATGTGCATATGGAGCTGCTGAGTTCGAAGCACAGTTGCAGTCCAACGCATCCCAGTCATACCAATAGCGATGAAGAGCAACCGGCAAGCGTTGCTTCCTTGAAGCGAGAGCACAAAAAAGACAAAAGCAAGGCGAAGAAAGACAAGTCGAAGAAGCCAAAGGAAAGAGAAAAGGATAAGGAGAAGGAAAAAGACAAGGAAAAGGAGCGGGATCGGCAGAAGGAGCATCGTGGCGATCGCGAAAAGCGGAAAAAGAAGAAGTCGCGTGAGGAGAATAACACCACATCGCGGCGACAACGCGACGAATTGGAAGAGTTCCTTAACGGTTCGTCAAGCCCCGTGCTAGACGGCGCTTATGAAGCTATCTGAAGTAGTTATGTTTCTTTACGACATCGCCTGCCAAAATCACACGTTATCGTAATCACCATTATTTATTAAATGTTTTATTTAATAGCAGAAAGCGTCTGCGACTTAATCTCAATGTAACATGTTGCATTTAACCTACTAGCTGAATATAACACATCTTACTTGTGAGATAATAGGAACTACTATATTTGTTTTCAATGTTAGAGAAATTTTTCAAATTGTTAACGAGAAACATGCCCTATGGATTGATGTTTTGTCGGCATTTCTTCATTCCTTCAATATTAATGGGCTTCTAAATTACACACTAATTAGGTGTGTGAATATCAATGCGTGTTTGACGTAGATAGTATTATTAAATGAACGGCAATGATTGGAAGTGCAATTGGATGATGTTGTTTAGGATGTGTTTAAAGCTAAAATTTAGCGCAGATTGACGTTCTTTGTGCGAAAATGGTTATTAAAGTGCTTTGTTAACGATACATAAATGTCGATAATATAATATATTTTAACATTTTGAATAAACTTGCTGTGGCAGTAATTAAGTTAGTTTTAACTATAAACAGAATCTGATCAGACTTCCTATTAGCATCTGATTAGATTTCCTTTGAAATCCTAATAATTTTCTGCATGAATTTGCGTTCTTCAAGCAAAAGTAGAATAAATATGAAACTTTCGAGTAGAGCGTGTAAGTTTTGGAGCAGATGTTGTCACTGGCTTTCTGGCAAACAATCAGCATACCTACAGACACACTT
>JARJDR010016936.1:0-26456 GCA_030264135.1 Myllaena sp. GC000078 | reverse complement strand
CTGGATCGCAACGGCACGCGCCGCACAGCAAGGGGTCCGGAATGCGGCGTGCTGTCGGCAAGGTTCACAAAGGCAGGTAGCTTGCGGCTGTAAATGCACCGCGCAGCGAGGGGTCCCATTTTTTTCCACGCTTAAGTGCCTGCCATTGTTCAATTGTGAGCCTCTCCGCCGGCGCGCCGGGCGTTGGTCGACATGCTGTGCGGCACGTGCAGGTGTGCTCTACTTTAAAACGCTGGACGATTAGAACTGAGGCGCAGCCACACGCGCCGCACAGCAAGGGGTCTGGCACACGGCGTGCTGTCGGCAAGTACAAAGGCAGACAGGCTACCTGCGTTCGGTATAGCCGTATACCAACTGCCTTCATTTTTTCGTTCTCTCATTGGTCGACTGCGCACGTTGACTCTGGCTGCTCACGTGGACTGCCATAGTTTTCACAGTGTAAAGCAAACATTTTACATTGTAGTTCACGTTGACTAACAAACCATTTCGCCCAATCCAGTATTAAAAATTAAGTGAATGAACAAATGAACGGATTGTGATGGGGATTATAGCATTCGGTTGGCCTTGACTCCCTCTGCACCACATGGTATCTTAACTGGTCTTAATTAGCTTGCGATTATAAATGTTGCAATTTATGCAAATTCCTAGAGTCGTTCTGGCTGCATCGAGTGAACTGCATGAAACTGTAAGTCACATATTCGTGACGCTAAGTTGATTGCCTACAATCTAACCTTAACAAGTCGACTAAATTCTTGTTTTAAGTAAAATCTTATACGAAAATCAAAGTTATCAAAGTTATCAAAATAGCTTTAATAACAAGACGAAATAACACACAATTGAGGACTCCTCCATTACATTTGTGTGACGCAGGGACAACTTCGTCAACTTTGCAAATTAAGTGCAAAATCAATAAAATTTGTTTATCAAAGCAATCATTTGCCCGCGAAATAATTATGTATTATAAGCCGAAATAAAGTGACTCAGGCCCTCTATCCACGACGCGCCTATAAAACAAGCGTCGATACAGACAGGCAGCGTGCAGTCAACTTCAACGCGAACGCCGCGAAGCATTCCAACCGTTCCCTCACAGCAGCTGCCTGCACTACATCGCCCACCGCCGTCCGTTGTTTGATACCCGGCGTCGAGCGCGCGCGCGCGCGCGCGAGCGCACTCAACAACCGACGACGACGACTTTGCCTGCTGCCGCGGACAACGCCGTGCCGCGCGTACCGTCCCATTCAGTGCGCAGTGCCTTCCCGAGTTCGCTGGCGTTCGAAGCGCCCGAGAGTGCGAGAGCAGTGAAACCCGCACCCAACGCGTTCCTAAACCGTGTGTGCGCCTGTGTGTGCGAGCGGGCGCGTGTGCGTCGTTGTTTTGTGGCGTGCGACAGCTCCCAGAGCAACGTTTTGATTGTGCATCGCAAATAAATCATCGACCAGCAGCGCAACATGTCGGAGGAGATCGCCGAAAACGGACATACGACGAACGGCGGCGGCGCCGGCGGTGGCGGCGATGTGCCGGAGATCGAGCTGATCATCAAGGTAGGAAAAAAGAACGATTGCATTGCACTACCACTAATCTATTCGCATCCGGTCTTTTTTTTGTTTGTTTGTTGTTGTTTGTTTCTTTTTTTCGTATTCAACGGTATGCCCGAAAGACAAAACGAAAGCTCTTTGCCGGGTTCCGTACTGCTGCGCGTCGTTGTACTTTGTTTATCGTGGGGCGTGTCGGATAATGTGACCGAACCGGCAAGTGCTCTTCCATTTCGGCAATTTGTTGATTTAGACAACAACCGAAATGAATGCGCTGAGTAATGCGGCGACTTGAGACATACATGCGTACGATGGATGGCCGCTGGATACCGGGTGTCGCGCGAAGAAGTGCGGAGAAAGTTCGTTTCGAAGCACGTCTGTCTCAAAACTGGAAACTGGTACCAGTGGGGTTGTCCTTTTACCTGCACCCCATTATCGTCTTGCAGCTGAATACGAAACCCAATAAGAATTTTAGCATTTTGTTTCATCCGAACGTTACCAAATCATTTCGGAATGTGGTATTTGCGCTTTGGAAACGTGTCCGAAGCCTGTAATTTCGTCAAATTTCACTTAATTTAAACAAATATGCATACGCCTCGCGAAATAAATTACGGCGAATAAAAAATTCATTCAAATGTGCTACCTTGAAGTGTGTGTGTGTGTGTACTGCACGCCACGAAAGTCGACTTTCTTCGTTCGCATATGGCATATACACACCGCACACGAATGCGATACATTACATAATTTCACGAGCGCACGTCGACGAACCCATTGCGCTCGTTGTTGGGTCTCTTTTATGATCGAAACCATTTGAACTGCGGCGCAAACGGAGACGTTTAGCAATGAACTCGCTGTCGCGTTATTCTGCACGACGCCGACGCTGGTAACGTTCTCCAAGTCGTTAAAGAGCAGCTCGATGGAAGAGATGGTGGTCTATTCTACATGCGCGCTCGTTAAGCAAATTTTTGTTCATTTCTGCACATACTCGCACAACGCATACGATTTGCACGCGCGCGCGCTCGCGGTTTCGTTTGACGTTCAATTAGGGAACGTCCTTGAGAGCCTTTTAAATAACTATGTTGCTGCGAAACGCATGGTTACCGTGTGTGTTTATATAGGAATATATTAAAAACGCGTATTGAGTGAAATCTGTATTTACAATATAATCTATTAACGAGCAAGCGCTGTGTAATGCACGCGCTTCATTTCCACATTGCCCCTGTTTTTTTTCGCCATTGGTTGGGCCGGTTGGGCAATGCACCCGAATGCGTCGACGATGGATATTTTTTTCCCATGCGCAATGGAAACGTTCGCGCCGTTCGGCTAGGCGACTATTTATATATTTGCTGCCATATGCAATCCGCGGGTTTTGCATATTGTGCAGTTATTTGCATGCGCATAGCATCGTTTACAGCTATTCCAGCAGCGCCGAAAATGCACGCACACTCGCCATCATCACCATCATCATCGTCCTTTGCATTCGGATGGAAATAAACGCATGAAATTCATCCACATATGCAAACATGGGAGTAGCCATTGTGCAAGAGAAATAAAGAAAAGAAGCGCGCCATAAGCTGGCGGTGAGTCACATCTTGTTTGCCGCCATCGGAATTCTCTCAACATGAAGTCATGGAAAATTCACCGTTTTCCCCCGGATTCGCTTGAAATTCGTAGCGCCCTGTCCTAGTCATACGCTAGCATATGCCAAGACTATCAACTTCTTTTGTTTTATTAGCAAACCGGGCAATCTAATAACGCACACGTTGCCAAAGTAGGTTGTACCTTGCAGTGAGTCACTGCGTAAACATCTCAATTTGTTTAATTTCCAGCAAGTGAGTGCTTTTCAGGAGTTTTCTCACTGCCCAATTGACGGTGGCGCAGCTGACATCATTCGCGATCAATTAATACGCACGCGATAAACGAATCGAACGGCTCCTCGAGATTTCGACGGCGGGTGGCGTGGCGTGGAGATGATGACGTGCGCACCTTTAAGCACTTAACACCGCGTTATTAACAATGATATTTTTACTAGTGATTAGTATTCGGGCGTTTGCTAATAAAACGCGATGGCCGTCGTGACACGCTTACGCATATACATTTGTGGTGTGCGATAAGATTGCCGCTGTGAAACTGGCGCGATTTGCATTTAGCACCTGATTTCAGGGACATATTTTTTTCCGGGCTGCCCAATAAATTGGTTTAATATCGATATTTACGGCGTGTGGAAAACGTGCGAAAACGTGACGCCAACGTGTTGTTTTTGATGCGTTGGCGTGTTCATCAAGCGCATTTTACCGACATTTAATAGAGCAGAAAATTACCAATGTGTATGCATTTTCATACGCATGTGTGTATATGTGTCGCATTTACAATCTACATCCGCGACACTCGTGCATGATGTGCGCCACGCGTATAATCTTTAAATTACTGCCCATATATGCGATATGCGGGGTACGCGTGGTATCAATAAAAACTCGCGATGATGGTTTACGGTGCATTACATTTTATTGTTTTTTCCTTCCATCACAATTTGATTTATCATTGAATGCATGATTCATCTTATTGATTTATATACCACATGAAAGCGTTTCGTATTCTGGATTTACAATTCGCAATTGATTACGCTCATAAATGCGCGGATGACATCTATACGACGGCGTTTCTTTCGCATGGCGCAAGAAATGCCGAAACGAAAAAGCAGAGTGGCGGCAATTAATACACATATGATTATGTATCGATTGCGCTGTATCTTATTTATTTGCCGCTGGCGGGGGGATCTTGGGGAAAACTGCAGCGAATCGAGCACGAAAAGTGCATGTTTTATTGTGTTACGAGTGCGTCTCGGTCGCGTCGCGCGGTATGCGTTCGACCGTCGCTGCCGCCACCGCCACCGCCACCGCCACCGCCACCGCCTGTTTGAAACCTTGAAAGTCCCGTTTAAAGTACGCCGTATATGCGCAAATGCATGTGTATTGGAAGCACACGAGCGCAGCAGCGCGATGAGAGCAATACGGGCACTAATACGAATTCTCGTCGCGTCTCGCGTTATTCATATGTTACACATTCAAGGCCTCGATTCCGATTCCCATTTTATTTCGCGCCGATTATCGATATCTATCTCTGCTTGCGGAAATTTACATTCCACAGTCACTATATGTGTCGTTAATCCGATCGGATCGATGAGCCATTTCAATTTCCAGAAACCATCCATGTCGCGCTGAGATGTAGCACTCGGCGATACAAAGGTCGATACATTTCTGATTGTTAATTGCTCGTCACGATAATCATAAAAGCGTGTGGCCACAGTGATACGAAATGCGACAATCGAACAACGGATTTGCCCTTCAAACTCACTTGCAAGATGTCATTGGTTTCCATTACCCCTGAGATTTATCATTGCACGGAAACACAACGAGATTGATGATGTACTCGTACAGAAGACGCAAACGTTTTCACTTTTAATGGTGGCGCTTGGATTGCATGCAATCGCATTTATTCATCAATGCATGGCCAAAGAAGAAAAATCATTGCATGCGAGGAACTTTCAATTGCTTGCCATCAATGTTAATGCATTTAAAAACGCATGCCGCGTGCTAGCGAATCGTAAAAATTAATAATAGAACACAGAATGCAAGATTATCTACTTAATTATTCAGTGTCATTCAATCTGTAGCATTTCATCGTGATGAAGTCGTTTGTTTCATGCATGTTCACATAGAGTCTTTAATTATTTGAATGCATTTTTTACTATATTGTGTCTATAATCGTCTTCATCAATCACGTTGGTTTCCATTCAGTGCAAAATATTACTTTCATTCTACCGCATCAACGATAAGTAAAATTATAAGTTATAAGCTTTGGGCTGAGGCACACAATTCATGGGAATATCGAATGCGAAATGTCGCCAGGCAAGATTCTATGATTTACACCGCAAACACGTAATAACCTCATTACGTCAATAGCAATAATTTTACAATAAAAACAACCGCGACGGTTGGCTCCGGCTTCCCTATTAGCTGCATCCGCAATTGAGACGAGCGCGCCTTGCTTGCTGGTAAAAATCGGTAAATTCATCGGCGTAGCACCACGCGACACCTTAAAACGCATTCATATTCAAAGTAAAAGTACGGTCACGGTGTGCGTGTTGGTAAAAGTTGCGTCGAAGACGATGAAGCAAGCTATCCTATCCCAACCGTCCTGTAGCGCTGCAAACAAGCACGTTATAATTATTAAGCTGGTGATTGAGTGAACGATCCGCCGTAAAGTAGTAGAAATAAATGTGCGCACGGATGGCAAACTCTGCGGTAAAATATGCGCCGCGCAAGGCACGCACGAATGAATGCAAGGCGGTACACCAACGCCTAAACCTAGGCCTCTTAGCTAAAAGCTACTTACTTCTTTTCCACTGCGAAGCCTACTGCTGGGCGATTAATAAAAAAACCGCGCGGCGTTTGTTGTTTGCGGCTGGTGCGTTTCGTAGGAGGAAACACACTTTCGTTTAATTAATGATTTCTTTCTCGCTTGTGCGTACATAATTTGCTTTCGTTTGTTGTTGATATTGACTGATACAGGGAATTGAAAGATCTGCGGTAGTGTTTAAAGCGACACGGCATCGAAGTGATGTCATACTTTCTACTATTCACGTTATGCAAGAGAAAAGGATTGGTTTCTTCAGAAAAAAAAACTATCGGCATGGAATGCTTGCATCTGCGACGACGGACGACCGAAGAAGAAGACGAACACTATTATATTTGCAATCGACAAATACCAGCCGGCATTGATTGCAACATGCGCTCGTATACTCCTTGCATATACTACATACATGCATGGAGGAATGGAAGAGCACTTCTAGAGCAATATTCACAACAATACAATACAATATCGCATTGTTTTTCGCCGTGGTTGTCTCTCTTTGGCTTGCGCCTTGCCATCTTGCAATTTTGAATCGATCCATTGTTAGCTCACGCCGCTAATAGATAATAACCGCACTCGGTGCGGTCGAACTTTCATGAAAGAAGTTCGCGCGTGCCGCCCGAAACGGCAATTTGAATAAAATGCGCGCTCCACTCGTTTATTTTAAATGTTAATCATTCAGCCAACATATTATGTGCGCGAGTGGTACGCTAATTTAGCGGTGACGCATTTTTTAAGGTGGCACACACACATGCATACATAGATTCGCGCCTCACGTGAACAATTAAGCAGTCAAGAAAGTGGAGGTTGCGAGTGAGAAATAGTGTAAATGCGACGCGACACACCTAGAAGTCGGCGTGCCTGCGTCGAAGCGTGCAATATCCGTGCATACCTAGAATGCGCGCTTTTTTTGTGGGCGATTCTTTTCGAGAGCAATGCGGAGAGTATGGCGAGCGCGCGCGCTTGTGGCATCCGGCGTCGTCGACGACTGCCCCGAAATTAATTATCTATGCCCGCCGATTATTTACAGCTTAGCGAAATTGTTTTGGAAAGCGTGGCAATCAGTAATCGGCGATTATCTAATTGGATTGTGCGCCATGACGCTGCAGGCCAGTAGGATTGGACTGTTCTAGAAGAACAGGATCAGGATGAAATCGAATTGAAACAGGAAGATCGTTGGCGGCGCTGCTTGTGCAGATCACTTTAACCACCTGGAAGCTACGCATTTCTTATGATAAGCTGCTGTCGTTATCTGTTTCGATTACATATCAATAACGGTGTTTCACTAGCGGACGATTTAAAGGTTTGCAGCGCAAATGGTAATTGTCTTATCACATCGCCGCCAATTTCACAGCAGCGGCAGCATACCTGCAATTTCAATCAAGAACAAGATCCAGTTCATTTCCGTTCGATGCATCATGCATTTTGCCCAGGCGTACATTACTTTAGCAATTTCTATGCATAATATTTTCTAATCACGCCGCATGCGTGCGTGTGTGCACATATGCTACGTGGGACCATCACATATGCAAATGTCGGTGATGGGGCCCCAATGCGTGCAGCGTTTCTTCAGTGCGATGGCGACGTTTTCATGATCGCGCTGCACAGCGGGGCATTAGCGCTTATTACAGTTTATCGAAGGAAACTTGACATTCAGGTCGGTCATGCGCGCGCGCGCGCGCGAGCTACTTCGCGCTACTTCGCATTCTGCATTTGCATTCGTCGCGCGTTTGCGCCGCTGCTCTTGAAGGTATTACATGCAAATGCATGCTTGTGTTTTATATACTACGTGCGGTACATGCATCTGGGTTGTATGTCTTTTAATCTAGTTTTCGGGCGATTTCCAAGAATGTAGGTTGCTCGCGTTATATCCATTTTTATTGCTCATTTGCCAGTACCTACTAGTAGCCGTCAGATTTCGTCGCTCGGTTCGTACGCGTATCTTACCGAAATCTACGCGATGCACACGCGCGCAAAGCGGATATTGTTGCCCACGTCGAGCACTCTCAGCATCAATACTTGCTTATTGATAACGCGCCGGCGAGTTTCCGTCGTCGGTGCCAGATGGAAATCGCCGCATGCCACATTTATCAGCGTAGGTTATTAAGCATATATGCTTTTTGATAGCGGTCGCGCCGCACTGAAACTCGCTGCGTACGTGCTTTTTTGCGTTTTCATCGCTGGAATGTTAAACGCTGCAGCCTCGGATTTGGTGTTTATACGGCGGGTGGTTGATGCAAACAGGATGAGAGGAACAAGAGCGCATTGGCCTGTGCCGAGCCGGCGCGGCGCACACAAATGACAAAACAACGCCATCAAAATGGCAAACGTATGACCACAAACATCGTAAATGCACTAATGCCATTCGCGCACAGCCGCAGGCTGCGAGCATAAAATGGTTGGTGGCAATGTGAAGCCAGATATTTGCGAGGCGATAGTCCGGATACGGGCTGTGATAAAACAAATGGCGTAATTTACGGTGCGCTGAGGAGAAATTGCATTGTCGCGCACTATTCGTTGTTTTAGCTTGTATCGTCTAGGTGGGTGTGCAAGGTTGCGACATATCAAGACCTAAATAGGTTGAATTGAACGTACACGCGCTGCTTAAGACACCAGGCACAATCGCGCGCTGTGTGACTCTCGAATAATTGCCAATTAAGTCTCTTGCGCGTCGAGAGAACTTTTTCTTTGCCTGACTTTTTATGCGCATTACGGCAAATTGGCGCGTAATGATGCTAAACAAGGAAAACTGAACTTTCACTCGTACAATATCAGCGTTTGAGATGTTCATGATAATACCTGAAGCATATAACTTACGAGTGGACAGAGGGAAAATCGAAACGTTCTTTATTGAAGATTTTCTTATATTTGGATGGAATGAATTGGCACATGTTCATTTATTATTGATCTGCATTATTACGAAATAGTGAAGTTCATCAAAACTGAATTAGTATCGTTTGGAATAGGTTTTAATATTTATGTGCATATAGATATGCAAAACTTGCGCGAGTTTATTAATTATAGTGTTTAAAAATCACATTTAGTTCGGCATTTGTTGTCATATATAATTCACATTTTAAATGGCGAAGAGAGAAAGTGTATTATATTATTTTCGGTTGATCACATGTATTATTACAAACTTCTATATAAGTCCAAGAAATCGTTTCCATGCACGATCGAGACCATCAATTTTAATACCTTGCCAATCGTCTCGAATTGCATTGAACTCCTTGTCACGTGTTCATTATTTCGAAGATGAATTCAAATGTACGTTACCAATGGAATATCTATGTTTTGCAACGTATTATCGTAGAAAGAGTACGTGGAAAGAAGTTTTGTATTCGAAAGATCATTCAAACAGTTCGCTAATTAATGTTAATAATCGATATATACTTGGCGCCTAACTCGAATTGTTTATGCACAGTCTTCTTAATTGCACTCGCGTTCGCTCGAAATTAATTAACTAAACTAGAAATAATGCATGATAAAAAAGCAGGTGTAATATAATTGTGGTGCTTGCGTTTCCGTAGGCATCAACAATCGATGGTCGCCGCAAAGGCGCGTGCCTCTTCTGCCAGGAGTACTTCATGGACCTCTATCTGCTAGCCGAATTGAAGACGATCAGCCTGAAGGTGACAACGGTTGACATGCAGAAGCCGCCGCCTGACTTTCGCACCAACTTCGAGGCGACACCGCCGCCGATCCTCATCGACGGCGGCATGGCCGTGCTGGAGAACGAGAAGATCGAGCGGTACATTATGAAGAGCGTGCCCGGCGGACACAATCTCTTCGTGCAGGTGAGAGAGCGCACTCCAAACAACATTCGCAACAGTGATTCTGATGGCGCGACTGTATATTGCAGGATAAGGAAGTGGCGACGCTCATCGAGAACCTCTACAGCAAGCTGAAGCTGGTGCTGGTGAAAAAGGACGAGAACAAGAGCAACACACTCAAGTCGCATCTGCAGCGGATCGACGCGCACCTCGCGAAACGCGCGACGCGCTTCCTCACCGGCGACACCATGTGCTGCTTCGATTGCGAGCTGATGCCGCGCCTGCAGCACATCCGCGTCGCCGCCAAGTACTTCGTCGAGTTCGACATCCCGAAGGAGTTCACGTCGCTGTGGCGGTATATGTACCACATGTACCAGCTGGACGCGTTCACGCAGAGCTGCCCCGCCGACCAGGACATCATCAACCACTACAAGCTGCAGCAGGCGGTCAAGATGAAGAAGCACGAGGAGCTCGAAACGCCGACGTTCACCACGTCCATACCGATCGACGTCAGTCAGCTATAAACGCGATTGTTTCTTCCGACGATGCCTTATAATAATGAAAAAAAAAATGTTGTGTTTGTTGCGCCTCCCCTGCCAACTCGCGCACCACGTCTCTTCTTCTCGGGGTGTCTCCTTTACGCGCTTGATGCGAATGTGAGGGAGAACTTGGAGGAAGACTGTTGGCGGGCGGACGGTTGTTTTCTTCGTTTTGTTTTCGAACGCTTCGAATTCATATCATTGATAATCAAATTAAAATCAATACACGGGCTTCGTAATAACTATATTATTCTTACGATACTTATTATATACATACGTTCAATTTCGTTTTTATTTTCTTTCTGTTCATACGATTTAACAACAATTATTTTGCATTTAAATGACGTTCGTTTCGAAAAATATTACATATTATTTTCTAGTCTGCATAAGCAAGCAATGGGAACCACCAGCCGTCAAATCAAAACATTTTGATACGTATTTGCAGGAATGTGAATATGCGCGGCACGAAGGCAAAGATGAAATTTTATTTTATGGCTGGAGATGGAATGCTGCATGGCCCAGTGACGGTCGTTTTTCTACAATATCGGGGTTGTTGTTGTTTTATTTTTTTTCTGCGAAATTTCATTACCTTTACGTACATATTCCATACGTTTTTATTTTGATGTTAGTTCTTCGATTGGATTAGTTAATTTTAGTTCAATTTCATGTGCGGCTTGTGTATCGCGGGACACCTTTGGTTTGGAGCGAACAAAAAGTATTGATTGATTTGTAATACGTATTTGACTACTAATAATGATCGTTTCGTTTTTTTTTTATTGTGAAATAAAAGTATGTATTATGAATTCATGTTGGCAACCACATACGCTACAATAAATATTTATAGTTTATAGTAAATATAAATAAATTTTTATCATTGCTCCCAATGGCTCCCAATATCCAATTTAAAACCAGATTTGCTGGTTTTGTAGGGTTTTCGTAACATGTACGCTGTAATACTTATCAATAATTATACATGCATATGTATAATAACTGATGGACGACTATTGTTTCGAAACGAGTATTTTTTGATTCGGGTATTGATCGTAGCCAAGTAACATTCAATGCTTCATTGTTTGAAGTAGACAAATGCCACTCGGTTGGGAATCGCGACGTCAATAAAAATAAAACGTTCGTTTGACATCAAAATCATCCCCTACGATGCAACCGGAAGGCTGCTGTGCATCTATTTCGCAGGAATAGCAGGAATAGTGAGTAGATAATATGTACACGCGCGGAATCGCTAATCTTGGCCACGTTTTCAACGTTAATCGCGTTGTCATCCAAATACAAACTGTAATCAAGTTGCTCCTCCTCTGCTTGCACACTGGCGACGGACTATGTTGCCTCTCACTCGCGTTTGACCTCCGCCGCCTCCGTTGCCGCCTCCGACGTCAGTTGCTAGTCGGCGGCGTCAGTTGCGTGCGTGCGCGCTCGTACCTAACCCCAACGCGCAATTTCTCGTCCTGATGATGTGACCGAATGCTTTAATTAACTTTCCGTTGCAGGCTGACAATCGCACGCAAGCGAAACAAAGCGCTTCAGCTGCTCCTTGCCAACCTCGCAACACTGGCTCAAATTCGCCGCCATCCAGCACGCAACTGAAGCGCTCCAATCGCCAAAACTTGCACGATGTTCTTCACGCGACAGTTGTTCATCCGCAATAGCCTGGTGCGCGCGCCGGCACGCGCCGTTGCCGACTACACCGCCGAGACGCTGCTGGCGCCCGAGCACCTCATGCGTACGGCGTCGAAATTCGAGGCGCTGCCCCTCATCCGCATGGAGACGCAACCGTCGCAGCGCAAGGCGGCCGTGCTCATTCCGCTGTGCGAGATCGGTGACAAGGTCTCGCTGCTGTACACGCTGCGCACCACGTCGATGCGCTCGCACAAGGGCCAGGTGAGCTTTCCGGGCGGCATGCAGGAGGTGAAGGACAAGACGCTCAAGGGCACGGCGCTGCGCGAGACGCGCGAAGAGCTGGGTATTGAGTCGCAGATGGTGCGCATCTGGGGTGAAGGCCAGCCGATTGTCGCACGCGGCGAGACCAGCGTGGTGCCGGTGATCGGCACCATCAACCAGGAGGTGCGCATGGAGATGCTGCGTATCAATCCGGTGGAGGTGGAGCTGGCGTTCACCGTGCCCATCGAGGAGCTGTGCAAGCCGGAGAAGGTGCGCTTCACGCAGTTCAAGTCGGGCTACATGACGCCGTGCTACTTCGCCGGGGATAAGCGCATCTGGGGTCTCACCGCCATCATCACGCACGCGTTCCTCAAATGCTTTGTGCCGGGAAACGGCTACCAGCCGCGCATGCGATTCATGCCGCCAATACGCTCCGCGGCCTCCAGGCCATCGAAACGCGAATAACCATCGTGATCAACGGATCTAAGAAGTCAAGCGATTACTATGTTTTGTCAAATTCTGTGTTAAATTTTATATATAGAATGCCGTTTGTTACCAAATGAAATCTATTTATCTGTACAGAATGTATATAAACTCTATTTTTTCGTAAAATGACCATTTTGTTTGCCATTCTCTTTGTGTTTCAAAAAGTACGACGGTTGGTTTACGAGTTTTGCTTGAAAGAATGAGAAAAACGAATATCGCAGGACTTAAAACTTAAACATATAAGAATGCAATTAAATGTTCGAAACTGTATATTTGTTAAGAGTTACATTTTACAAATGGCTATCAGTACAAAACTTCATCGGTGGGACATGCTCCTTGCCGGGCAACCTTGGCCGCTGGATTCACGTACTTCTGATGGCAGTTGAACAAGCACTCGTTGCCATATGTGACGCCCTCCGTCGAGCAGACTTCCTTCAGAATCCTGGGGCACGGGCAGGGCGGATGTTCGCTCTCGCTGGCGTTCGATGCGGTCACAATGATGGCGATCAGAGCCACTAAGATGATGGACCGATTCATGTTGCAAATTGAATGGATTTTTGGTGTTTCAAATTAATTGTCTGCCTAATATCGCAGTGGACAAATTGTGAATGTTGCCATATTGCACAGTTTGGGATTAATATCATCATCCAGCAGGATGTCGCTGATTAGATAATTATCTATAAATATCGATGATAAAAAACGAACACGTCGATAATGCGCTTGAGATAATTACAATAATTGCGATAAGCTAGTGTTTGTCATTGGCACGTGTTATAGATTAACATGTACATTGATAACAACTAATTTTATTATTTTTTTATATATTTTGAAATTAGCACACTATTAAGAAATCGACAAAAAAGAATGAAATAAAATAAACTTCATGCAAAACTGCATCGCAGCGACATCGTTCTATAGCAATGGCAAAATGGTTTGGCCGCAATGGTTGGTTCGCGCTGCATAGCATGATCCCGGCGGTAACTTACTGATTCATGCTAACGTCATTTTCATGCAACAATGATTTGAAAATATCATTTGTTTAACGAAAAAAGAATATTTTATACATAAGGTAGGTAAATAAAAAAAATTATCTATGAACGTGTTTTTAGTGTATCTACCTTATATGGTTGGATTTTTATAACGCGTTAGGTTTGACAGTTTTCCGTCAACCGGTTCATATATTTATGGCGCCCGTTTTTAAATATTTTATATATAATATTTAATCAAATATAATTTATGTTGTTGACATGAAACAAATTAAGAAACTGAGCTATAATAAATAATTTTTTGTGTTAATTATTAATAATAATGCTGCAGTCGTGTGCGTTGATCGCTTGTTCCTTTAGTTCTGCTCCATTCCGCTCGTTTCCCTCGTTTCCCTCGTTTCGTTCGTTTCGTTTATTCGTGGTGACAGCGTTGGCGGGCGCGTGCAGGTTGCAGGTATGTTTGCTGTTCTTACAGTTCTCACCGAAATTAAATTGCACTATTCTATTAATCATCCATTCACAACACTCTTAGAAATATAGCACTTCACTATCACGCAATTATTTCCAATGTCTTCTTCGTGAGAATTCAAATTCACGTTTCTTGTCGGTATTTCTAACCTCACATCTCGCACGTAGCATGATTCAGCGTTAAAAAAAACGCGTGGTGTGCTATTGCTGCTCTTCATTTATTGGATTTGTTTGGATTTGATTTGTCAGATTGATTTGTCCAGTGTGTCGCGTATATCGTGGATGTGCAACTTCCGACATCAACTCCATGGCAGACTTAAACGATTTCGTAATGTTGAGTCAGGAGCAGCAGCAATACAACCCAACTCATGAAAGCACCGATGAGAGTTCTTCCAGCGCAACGACTTCAGATGTAGACATGTCTTCTAATGGTAAGCTTCCATTCATTCATTCATTACATAGAGAAATTTTTCTACCATCTGCAATGTTTAAATTTTAATTGGTTTCACGCTTGTAGACGAATTTGATCGGGATCGCGAACGGCTGAGCAGAAAACTTGCCACTGCCCAGCAAACCATAAATAACATGCTCATTGAAAAGTTAGATCTTGCCGTAAATCAGGGAAAGTTAGAAGCCACCATAAAGGTTCTGGAAGAAAAGATTGATTCCAGTGCAAAGCAGTATGATCAGCTTCTTAACTCTACCAAAAAAAGAGATTATTCAAAGATACAAGATGCAGAGATACACCGTTTGCAATATGAGGTAGATCATCTCACAGAGCAATTGGAGGCCGCTGTGAATGCCAAATGTGATTCCTTATCTGAAATTCATAGTGCAAAAATGATGCAGTTTAAAATAGAATTGACCGAAAAGTTTTACGCTAATGAAAAACAATTGCTCATGCTACAAATAGACTCATTGTCAAAACAACTAGAATCACAGACCAATGATTGTCTTGCCAATGAACGTGATAACAGTTCAAAATTTGTACATCTTGATACCAAATTAACTAAAAAGATTGACGAGCTGGGCACAGCAAATGAACTCATTGCCAAATTAACAGAGTGCAACACAAATCTCAAATCAAAGACTGAAGAACTTCTTATTCAAATGGAAAAAGAGAAAGCAAAATTCACCTCTTTTATGGAGTCTCACAACATTGAATTACAGGCCCAAAGAGAAATTGCCGAGTTGCATAAGAATTGCTATGAGGATTCCTCTAAACATGCTGATGAAATGTCTTCTATTGCTGGGGACTTAAAGCATAAATTGTCTTATGCTCTTGAGCAATATGATGATTTAGAAACCAAAAATAGAGAACTATTATTAACACATGAAGCAGTGGTGAATAGAAAGACTGAGTACATTTCTATGCTAAATGCAGAGCTCACAATCTCAAATGAAATAGTTAAGAAATTAAACGTTTCTATAAATGATGATGAAAATGTCATACAACGTAACATTAAGGATTTTTACAATGAGTACAAAGAGGCTATCCAAGAAGCCGATGAATATAAAAACGAAAATCAGACGTTAAGAAATGGTCTCGAAGAAGTCATGGTTGCTCTCCAACAGAAGCAGCAACATGATATGGAAGTTGAAGATGCTGAGAGAAGATCTAAATTATCGGGTAAGAATATTTTGAACATACTTTGGGATAATTCGTTCTTTTATCACAATTAATTATTTTAGCGAATTCCGAAGAGAACATTTTCAACAATCTGATTGCCAAAAACTTCGAAAAACTACAAGAAGATCACTTGCAATTGCTGAACACGGTGCCTTTATTAAGAAATAAAATTGACGCATTGCAAGCTGAATACGATTTAATAATTACGGAAAATGCAGCGTTAAAATTGGCAAAGGAAGAGAACAATACCAAAGGTAAATGATACATTTTGCATTAGGCTACAATTGATTCAATTCTAATTTAACCAGAAGCTGTGAATACCCAATCTGCTAATAGTGCAGATCATCCGAACGAGAAAATTTCGAAGGAAATGCTTCAACACATTGTAGAAAAGTATTCGACATCTAAGCGACACGACCAGGAAACTAAAAAAGCCACCGAGGAACTGAAAAAATTGCGCAAGGAATTGCAGGACGTGTTAAGTGAAAATGCGAAACTTGTCGCCAAATGCGAAATGAACGATGAGATGATAAAGGTGCACAAGTTGAATATGAATAAACTTCAGCAGGAGACTACTTATTTGAATAACCAGATTAATACGCATATTCAAGTAACAGCGAAATACGAAACATCCTGCAATCTTTTATCTAATGATCTACGCGACATGAATGGCCAGCTAAATTCAGCGAACGTCCGGATTCAACAACTAAACCAAGAGAACGCCTCGTTGAAGGAGGCCGAAGTATTATTGAAGAGCAACTTCAATCATGCCATCGCCGAACAGCAATCGTTCTCGATAATGCTACAGAAAATGGAATCGATCAAGGCGCTTTTAGAAACCAATTTGATTGAAACGAAGTCGAAGCTCATGGAGCTGCTCACCGACTCGCAGCGGGAGTGTGCTGCGCTGCGGCGGCGTTTGCAGGATGAGCAAGAATATTATCGGTCTATGTTGAAACCTCTTGTTAAAAAATGATGTTAAATTTAAATTTACATTGTTTTTTATACATTCATTTTCTTTTTCATTGTATTCTTAAGGAGATTCCAGTAAAGCCCAAGGCGTGTAATAGAAACAATCAACGACTCATGCGTCATTATCGATTATTTTGTTTGGAATTGTAATTGTTTTTACAAACAATTGACGACCATACACGTTGACGGAACGAACGCTGCATATTTGGCATATCCGAGGGTGCAACATTTTGTACAATTTGTTTGATTAATAATACAGTAAAACTTCGTTATAACGTTTTCGTGGGGACCGGGAAAAAAATGAACGTTATATCCGAGCAAACGTTATATCCGAGGACGTTATAACAAAGTTCTGCTGTATTTTTAAATGTGTTTTTCATAATTATATTAATCGGTGGGGATAAAATAGTATACATTGTTGGTACGCGGGTTGTTTTACACCATCTGCGCAAATTGCAAGCATCTGAAGCAAATCTTTGCGCAGACGGCGTGAAATTACAATCCGCGTCTCAACAATGTAATCTAGTATTATTTTTATACAAAACTTTATATAATCAATAATGATTTCATCATTCATGGACCAAATCACGAGGAGACTAAGGACATACCCATGTGAACCGTAAACTCGCTAACAATAACAGCTTCACCCCTCAGACGCCGTGAAAACGGACGTTGTGACTTCCAGGTGATGCTTGCTGCAGATTGTTGTCGTGCTTTCATTTCTATACCCTATTGCGATATAGAGCAATTGCACGGTTTTAGTTGCCGCTCTGGTCGGAGCTGAATGTGGGCGAACTTTTCGAATGCATGGCTTTATATCCTTCGCTTTTACATTCTTTGGCACGTAACATGTCGTTTCCCTTACTATCTCCAAGGATAATTCAGTCTTGCTGCTAATCGTGGACTGGTGCTGTGCCGCGTCGCTCGATAGCATACTTCTGGTTTTCTTCCATATGCTAGCATCCGGTACACAATCCTCCATGTTGGTATTTGAATCCACTAGCACTTTTTGTTATGCGAGAGGTATTATCAACTGATTCTACGTTGTAACTGTTGACCCTGGCAACTAACGGTGGTGTTGCATCAGCAATGGCAGCGGCTAGCCGTTGTTCATTTTTTCGAAATTGTTGTTGATTTGGAGGCGGCTGGTGGTTGCTATGGCAACGCCTGATCTGACAATTGCTGTTTGATGTGCTGTTATTTCCAACAGCATGCACTCGAGAGCTTCCGTCAGTTCTAGAAGCACCATCATGAAGCGCATGCAGAAGGAAATCGCCGAGAAGGAGCAGCTACGCGCGAAGAACGCGCGCCACGAAAACGACGTGGAGGTCGTCATGGAGAAGGCCAGGTAAGAGATGCTTCCGGTGCATTTTTGTTGTTGCTTCGGGTGGTTGGTATCTCGGCACAGAATGCAAAGGTGTAACTAATCGTCGAATGTTGTGATTACAGAAAAATTGCGGTGGAGCAGGCGCAGACGCCGATCTCGACGCCGGGCAGCCGGAGCTCCGGCTCGGAGCTCATGAGCGTAAACCAATTTCAGAAGCTGGCGAAGGAGAAGGCCGACCGCGAGAAGGCGCTCCTGGAGAGCTTGAAAATGAAACGCCAGATAAAGGAGATCACCGAGAGAAATCGTCAGATGGTGCACTTAAAGGAGTTAATGCGCTTCCGCCAGGTCGTCAACAAGCAAGCGAAGGAGAAGGCGGACCGCGAGAAGGCGCGCCTAGAGAGCTTAGAGATGGAGCGGAAGAAGAAGGAGCGCGCTGAGAGGGAGCGGCTGTGCGCGGAGTACGTGCGCCGCGAAAAGGAGAAAAAGGACGCCATAGAGAATGCCAGGAGACGCGCAGAAGTGGATGCGGTGCGAGGGATTCGTGTACATAAATAAACGATAACGAAGCAGAGCGGGGTCGAAAGGGCGGGCCGTGTCGACGTAGACGTCACCTTTCCACCACTCACTTAATTTTGACTATTATTATTAGATTCTTACTACTAGATCAAAACATTTGCATTTCGTTTGATGGAAGAAAAATGCAAAAGCAAGAAGAAAGAAGAAGGCGTGTTCGAGCGGGGCTGTTCTCTTTCTCTGTGTGTGTTTCGACTTCCGCTCAACAAGCGCAGAAAGAAACCGTTCATTTTGTATTATTGTACCAACCTACCCCAATCTTCGTCCGTATTCGTATACTTTTTAATTTTTATTACCCCTCCTGTTATTTTGAGTTGCATTAAACGAATTAGAGCGTTCATTTTCTTTCGCATTGCGATTGTCTCCTCGGGGCGCCGGGGCCCGGAACGGGGGTAGGCCGGCTGCCAACACGGAGGGAGGAAGGCACGCCTACGCTATGGCAACGCCGGAGGATGCAGAAGCCAGACAACCCTATGGCGAAGCTTCGGTGGAATCGAGTTGACCGGAGTAATTGCCTAAACTTTTTGCGATTTTGCCCTTACAAAATCTCCCTTATCTTCGAACGGAAGGGCGACGCGTACTCAACGGCGTTGGAAGGCGCAGCTCTTTGGCTATCTAGCGAAGTGTATTTGATTTCTGGAAGTTGACTAGTTTCGCCACAAATCGACATTGAAAATTTGGTGTTTTTTTTTCACTTTTTGCAATTTGCGGTCACTCACTGACACACTCTCACCACGTATATGTGAGACGGAAACAATTTAATGTGAATAATTTTCAATGTAGATTTGAGGAGAAACTATTGAACTTTTGGAATTCAAATACACCTCACTTGGTAGCCAAAGAGCTGCGCTTTCCAACGCCGTTGAGTACGCGTAGTTACCGCCCTTCGTTTCGAGGATATGGGTAATTTTGTAAGGGCAAAATCACAAAGTCAAAGAACACCAAATTTTCAATGTCGTTTTGTGACGAAACTATTCAACTTCCGGAAATCAAATACACCTCATTAGATAGCCAAAGAGCTGCGCTTTGACTGATATAAAATATCAATTAATTGCGATTGCAATAAACCGTTTAAGCAGTATTCGTTCGCATTTCGCGTTTCCCTTCGAGGCGAACTTCGAGGCTCGTGGCAAGGAGTCCCACGGTGAGGTGGCCGCGGCGAGCCAGGGTGTACCGTCCGGAACATGTCCCGTCATAATCGGTAATTTCAGTTACCTAATAATGCTGCTAAGCCAATCAAAATCGACAATCTCCCACCACAACCAAATGATTATAATTTATCATACACAATAAACAATAATAGTATAAAGTATAATAGTATAGAAAAACATATTTGAACTTTTACGACCTCTGCCCCTTCAACGCCCTACTGAGTTGCGGGATAATTGTACATCACACTAGTCCAATTGCGGAATATTACACCCGCACCTCAGTAGGGGGTTGAAGGGCTGAGGTAGTAAAAGTTCAAATATGATTTGATGAACTGCACACTTGTGCTTGCACGTCGTGCTTGTAACTACGTGCCAGTTTAACCCGGATGTTGCGTCCGGACATGCTTATCTCGATCACCTTTCTGTCGGAAAGGGCGCCCGCATACGGCGCACGGGAATGGCCGCTCATCGTTATGTATCCGGCGATGGTTGTTTAACGCGTCAGTCCGGAAGAACCTCTTATTGCATAGCTATATCAAGCAGGAAACACAATAATTGTTAGGTATTAGATTAAATAATTGATTTGTCAGGGTGCTTCTAATCACTCTAATCTTGCAGACGTAACATAAATACGATTTACTTTTTGAAAAACCCAAAAAAAGTATTGAAATTGTTAATTGCAGTCAGTTTTCAACGTCAACAATATCTTCACAGATTCCAATTGTAACAGTAATTGAAATGTGAAACACCTTAAACTGTAACATGATTTACGGATTGACAACCCAACGGTCATATTTTCTCACATTCTCATTCTAGTGTTATCATTTTCCGGTTTAATAATTACTCCGCAGAGGACTTAGGAAACCGAGGTTGGGGTTTATAAAATCTCTCCGAAGGCTGTGTAGTAAAGAAGAGAATGTTTAAAAATACTTACATCACAGGGATAGCGCCGGTCATTGGCGTGAATCAACCGATGCTGATAATACACGGATCCAGTAAGAAAGGATTTACCGCATTCGTCACATTTGTACGGCCTTTCACGTGTGTGCATCTTCCGAATGTGATCCTTAAGATCTGGGCGAATGGTGTAGCGCGCTTCACAGCCCTCGTGAGGACACGCAAACGGTTTTATTCCTAAAATGGGCAATAATAATACTCCGCATTAAACTAGAAGATGTATTGCGATGGCTAGTTGATGCTTTACCTTGATGAAACCGCATGTGTTGCAACAAATGTGACGTCTGCGAATAACTGTGATTGCAGACATCACACACATACGGTTTGAGTTTTTGATGCGCACGGCTGTGGATCGTCAACGCATTCGAACTGTGCACAACCTTATCACACTCATCACACTTGTAGTACGTCGCATGGTCAGCTTTGCGATGCGCTTCCAACTCGGCGACGCCATCGAACACCATCGTACAGCGTTCGCACTGATACTTGTATCCGGGCTGTAGCTGCTGACCGGTTTTCTTGCCCTTCGCATTGGGTGTGGATTGCTTGCGTTTTAGGCCGCGTTTATTCTGCTTGTCCACGTATTTACCGTCATCCGATGGCGATGGCACATTCTGCACTTCTGACGCGGTAGCACACGATAAACTATCCGATTCCAATATGGAGCGTGATTCTTGGCTGATAGCTGCATCCATCGAACGCGCAATGACACTCCTTTCGTCCTCATCCAGCAATTTATCACCATTTGCCTCTTCCGGTGTAGACGGCGTACTGCCACTAGTAACAACAGCAACCGATGCATCCGCAGTACCATTCTTCCCGTCTTGCGAAACATCATATCGCTGAGCTACCTGCTGGTTGTTTGGATCCGCCACGTCCAATTCATGTCGCTTTGAGGTATAATGCTTGTTCGCAATTTTATGCATATATAGCCTCTCGTGCGATTTGAACGTCCTATCGCAGCAATTACAAACAAAAAGCTTCGCGAGGAAGAAGGGGTTTGCCTGGCTGGTGCAGCCGGTGAACCAATGTTTAGTCGCGTCCACAAACGACGCAAACGTCTCCGTGCACATTACACAATTATAGTTGACGCGTGTCGTATGCGTTTGCTGGTGATACAGCAACGACTTCTTGTTGTCGTACGTCTGATTGCAGAATTCGCACTGCAGCAGCATTTCGGTGCGCACCTTCTCAATGAATCGCAACGACATATCCAACGCGTCCGGTTGCACCGACACATCATCCTCTCCCGTAAACTCCGACAGGTACGCCAGCAACGCCGTCTCCTTGTTCTGCAGCTGCTCGAGCCCCTGCGTCACCTTCGCGCCCGCCGCTTCAATGATGGCCGGATCGTCAATTACATCCGTACAGCGCTGCGAGTGCGCATTGGCGTACGCAACCGTTGCGAATACCTGAAAGCATTTGGTGCAGCGCCACACCCCCACGTCGCTGCGATAGAACTTGTTGATGTCACCGGCCTTTTTGCAGTGGTTCTCCTGGTGGATGCGCAGCCGGTTCTCGCTCACAAACTGCTTGTGGCAGTGCACGCAGATGTTGTCCTGCTCGTGCGACTTCATATGCCGGTCCAGGTTATTCTTGCTCACATACTGCTTGCTGCACGTGGGACAATCGAACTTAATGCGCACACCCTTATCGGCGTCCTTGGCGTCCACGTTCGGCTTCAGCACTATCTTGTCGGCGTTGAATTCGCACCGGTGCCGCTCGAATTGATATTTGTTGGAAAAGTTAGTGTCGCAGTTCTGGCAGCGGATCATCATCGGTATGTTGGGCACCTTCGATTTGCGGCGCGTGTCCATCAGCGGTTCGGCGGCACCGTTCACGTCCTCCTCTTCATCGAACGGATCGTGGTCGATGGTGTTGCCGCCCCGACCGCCGCCGTGCAACGGATTCAGCTCGTCAGTGGCGCTCAATTTGATCACGCGTATGCAAGAGTCGTTCAAGTTGAAGCGCGTGTTAAAGTTATAGCGCAACGCATCGCCGGCGGCAGCGGGCTCAAACGCAGCGAGCGGCGGACATAGCGGCAGTGCGTCCCTGTTGACGATCGGTATCTTGTCGATTACGCTCTGCGAGCGGGAGTCGACCTTCAGCTGGCAGGATTCCACCGCATCGTCGGGCTGCACCATGTGGATCTTTACGTACGTGATGTGGTCATTGCGGCTCATTGCGGCGCGCGTAGCAAATATCTCCTGGGCCGCGGAAGGGTGCGGGGGTGGGCGCGTATTTTTTCGTGTGTGTTTTGGCACTGACAAATGCCCGCTCACTTTCGTGTGCATAATTACGCACGAAAACTTTTGTTCGGCGTGTGACTGTTGCGCGTGGCAACCGAACGGCGGCCATAACTATTGATTGCCATGGCGGCCATGGCACGCTCATGCTCTTCATCTTCTTGAAAAAAATTATGGCTTTCTCTTCCTCGTCGTGCATTTCGATGCACACCTTCAATTCGCTACATCAGGTTCTGGATGGCGCAGAGTGGGAATGGTGAATCATCATGTGTGAGTGATGAGCATCGCCAACGTCGATACGGACGCGCTTCTCTTGTAGCCGCCGGAACAGTATCGGCCCCAATTGGACGCTGCACGGTAGCCGTTCCATCCCACCGTTCTTCAGTGACACTTGCCTGAGGGTATCATTGGAGAGTTGCAGGATATGCTGGGTAAGTAATTCAGCCCTTTATACACAAACAAGGGAAAGACCACCTAGTGTGGGTAGAGGAACTTATGATCACTCGTGATACATATTGTGCGCATCATTTAAACGCCGTCTGCGTTGGTAGCAGGTAAGTGCGCGCAGTCGGATAGACATTACTTAAGGTAGGGAATATTAGATATATGTAACTCACAATCTGTAACCATTGTAATAAATTCATCTTCTTACAAGGATGCAGTTCCATGCAATGCAGCCCCACCATTGGAATGGAGACAGTCAGCACTGGTCAACTCCGATTATTTACGCGGTAAGCGGTTGCAGCCCGCTGCGGAAACTGAAGAAGCAACTAAATGCTAAGCAGCAGCTAACACATCCAGGGGTTTAAATTAAATGAACTACGAATCGTCAAACGGCGGCTGGACAAAACAGCTATTGCAATAATAAATCGCTGCGCGTAAAGAAAACCTGCCAACAACAACGCAGTTTAGAACAACCACTGACAACAAGTGGTCCAACCAATTAGTATCGACAGAATCGTGCATAATTCCGGAAACTTTTGGGTACCCCCATGTATTTATTGCTGTGCCGCATAACACACGATAGATCGAAAATGTTCCAAGAATGTTCAAATCATATTGTAATTGCATGCATAGACAAATAGATATATACAGGGTGTCTGGTGTAAGACGTTACAGCCGAAAGCTGGGGGTGGATTGGGCTAAACCGAGAAGAAAAGGCCTTTACCACTTTTAGATTTGCGCAATAGTTTAGGAGATATTAAATATTATAGTACAGCCAATAGCGTGCGAGTACGCAGCGCATGCCCCGCCCACCTCCTAATATGGCATGTGATAGGCGGGAAGCGACGTGGCTTACGTGATTATAAACAAATGAATAAACGGTTTACAAATACTTACGAACTTTTATTGATTTAATTTGGCAATTGTTTAAAGTGATTCAAATAATGAAAAACAATAGACAAACAATTGCCAAATTAAATCAATAAAAGTTTGTAAGCATTTGTAAACCGTTTATTCATTTGTTTGTAATCACGTAAGCCGCGTCGCTTCCCGCCAATCGCGCGTCAGGTTGGGAGGTGGGCGGGGCATGCGCTTCCTTCGCGCGCGCTATTGGCTGTACTATAATATTTGATATCTCCTAAACTATTGCGCAAATTTCAAAGTGGTAAAGGACTTTTCTTCTCGGCTTAGCCCAATCTACCCCCAGTTTTCGGCTGTAAAGTCTTACGGCGGACACCCTGTCATTGCGAGCCTCGGCTAACGCCTCTGTAGCAAACCTTTGCGCAGATGGCGTGAAATATCACAAGGGGCGTGTTTCTCGCGAGCAGCTTTCAAAACATAACCTAAATATTATAGTGTAGTGCGGTCAGTGCGGTGTTTGTGCCTTTGTGCCCTTTGTGCTTTCCAGTCTTTCCGGTCTTTCTAGTGTTTCTGTTTACAGCGATTGTGGTGATTGTTAATTGTTAGTTGGTTGTGGTACTTGTTATCCGTTTTGTTCTCTGCTCTGTGTTCGTACATCACGGGTTTAAGCAGGTAAATCGCGTATTTTGTAGAGGCGATTTTAACACATTAATTGTACATTTCAGTTATTATGGCATTAATGGGTACCAACAAGTAAATACAAAGGTTGTTCGAATACGTATTATACCGGTACCTGTGGAGTTTTAAGTAAACACTTCTATAAATTCCCAAAAGCGGCAGAATTTAGAAGTGAGTGGAGGAGAATCAGCGACGTCAAGTCGTAGTGTCAAGTCGTTGTGACAATCGTATATGTGAGGATCCTTTTAATGATAAGCATTTTACCAATTCGACGCGACATAAACTAAATTGGAATGCAATTCCAAATGAATGTGTGTTTGGTTTGGCAATATATCAGAAGAGGCGTTAAATGAAAACTTTGAAGATGAAGAAAATGAAGTAGAAACAGCGGAACCTATTTTTTCCCGATAAAGATGTGCAATTCCTTAGTTCTGAGGTGGTTTCATCGGGATATTTGAAGAACATCAATTTGCCAGAAAAGGAATTGACGCCAAAAAAACTTAAAATGTACAAAATCCATCGCAATGTAATTGCAAAACTTTGTAAATTGCGGAAACTTTTAAAAAATTAAAGGCAACATGTGGCAATACTAAAAGATTTATATGATAGAAAAAAGTTTGAAATGATGGATGATTGTTTAAACGATGTTTGTAAACAATTTATCGAGTCGCAGATTCGGAATGCAAAACGAAAACCTGCAGGAAGAAGATGGACTGAGGATAAATCGTTTGCGCTGTCATTATATAAACGCAGTCCACGATTATATAGATATTTAGCTACATATTTTACGGTGCCATCGCCGAGACTGCTAAAATATATTCTTTCAAAGGTTCCTTTTGAAACGGGTATAAATATACAAATGATAGCTAATCTAAAGGATAGGATGCAGAAAATGCATAAATTGGATCAATACTGCGTTTTAAAGTTTGATGAGATGTCGTTAAAGAGCGGGATGCATTATGAAGTAAGCAAGAAATTTCTGGACTTGAAGATTTGGGGCATTTAGGACGATCAAATAAACTAGCCAACCACGCATTGGTACTAATGTTGAGGGGCATACGCAAGGCTTGGAAACAAGTTATAGCGTATTACTTTACTACGAATACAATCCCTACCATTGCGTTGAAAGATATACTCAGTAATGTAATTGCGCATTTGCAAAGTGAGGGATTTCATGTGATGGCGACTGTTTGCGACCAAGGTGCTACTAACCGAGCTGCTCTAAATAAATTATCTCGCGATAATAATGATGCACATTTTTGGTAAACAACAAGAAAATTTATTTGATATATGTTCGGATGCTGTAGCTGACTTAATATGCTAATCTCACTTAACGAAGTTAAGGGAAAGCCTTGATTGTCCGATTGTATACGTAACTTCTTCAACGCCACCATTTGTCCAGTCTGGTTGTGGCGTGCGCGGTATACCTCCCCATATAAACCTTCTCCCAAGCTTAGTGTATTCGCATTCGTTGCACAGGGCCATTCTTCAATCAAAATCTTCTCTTCAATGCAATTCGATGCT
>JARJDR010016931.1:0-10576 GCA_030264135.1 Myllaena sp. GC000078 | reverse complement strand
CACTCACTTCACTCGCGCGCGCGCGCGCGTACGCAACTATCGCGCTCGCACTCGTGCTCGTCGCCGTGTCGCCGGTCGCCTCGCACGGAAGGGAAAGGATGTCGGATTCACAATGGCGGTGGGTACCTACACGCTACTCGACGCCGCGCGCCACAGCTACAGGCAAGCGGCCTGCCGGAGAGAATAGAATAGCGGCCTAGAGAGCTGGAACGCGTGTGCACCCGTGCCCGCCAACTGCTGGGAACCAGAGAACCAGGCAGCAGCGGAGAGGTCCTCGCCCGTGTGTGTGTCGTGTGCAGCAGTGCATCCGTCATCACCATCATCATCGTCGTCGCAAAGCACCCAATCCACCCAATGTACGCACGTATACTCTCTCGTGCATCGATATACAAAATAATCAAAAGACGCTGTGATCCTCTCTCGCCGCGCGATAGTCCGCAGTGTGTATAGTGCTAAAGTGCGCATTTGTGACCCTTGGCTGCTGCGTGGCCAATGTGAGTACGCTCGTGTTCGTACGCCCAGCAGGCAAGGCAGGCAGGCAAGCAGAAGGGCTCCACCGCAAATCCCCCAGCTCTCCGGTGCGCTGCTGCGCGCGTCGTGTGTGTGCCGGCCCGCCGTGGAACTCCCCATCGCACATGGTAAGTGCAAGCCAGCATCCTGTGGGAAACGGCGGCCCCGCGCGCTCGCGCGCTTGGAATGCGTTTCGCGTCCGAAAAGATCGCGCCTGCCTCTCAGCGAGGCGGCGGACGGCGGCGGCGGCGGCAACAGCAGCGCAGAGAAATCGTGTTCTCCTTCCCTCCTTCCTTCCTTCTACGGCGCGCGCGAGGTTTCTAAGCGCGCAAAGGCAAAAGGCGCACTCGCATCGCGCGAAGCCTCCAGTCATCAACATAATGTAGCTAACTGTATTTTGGCTCAATACAGTTTTAGGTCAACAACTCTATTTTCTCTAGGCCGTTGTATGTTCACCTCCTGCGCGTGTGCATGCTGCTGTTGCTTTGGCTCCGCGAGCGTTTCGAGCGTATGTGCAACAGCAGCAGTAACATAGCTGTATCTGCTGCTCCTCTAGTATGCCCATTGCGTTAGAAACCTCTTGAGGCCCGCGCGCGCGCGCGCTTGACAAACATGTCATCGTCGTCGACATGGTGGTGAACGCGTTCTGGGCCGCCCATCTCTGTGCCTTTCCTCATATCATCAACATCGTCCACTTCCCGTAGGTAATTCGAAGCGCACCGAAGAAATGGAGAGCGCAATGGACCAGCAGTTCCGTCTGCGATGGAACAACCATCCGGACAACATGACCGACGTGATGGTGAGCCTCTACCACAAGCAGCTGCTGTGCGACGTGACGCTGGCGTGCAAGGGCGAGCTGATACGCGCCCACCAGACGGTGCTCACCGCGTGCAGCCCCTTCTTCGAGGACATGCTGCTGAACATCAGCCATCCGCATCCGATCATCATACTCGCCGACGTCAACCTCAGCGAGCTGAAGGCGGTGCTGGAGTTCATGTACAAGGGCGAGGTGAACGTGTCGCAGAATCTGCTCTCGGTGTTCCTCAAGACCGCCGAGGTGCTGCGCGTCAAGGGGCTGACCGACAACAATCTGCTCAACGATCGCGGCACCCCCTCGGCCACCGCCGCCGGTGGTGGTGGTGGTAGTGGCACTGAAAAGCGTGAGGCGGTTGCCGCCGCCGCGGTGAATGCGACCAGCACGAGGCGCTCCCGCTCCCCCACACCGCACGAGAAGCGGAAACGGAAATCTAGCAACTGTGATACTAATTCAAACAGTGATAGTCGACATAATGATTCTCAGGTGGGTTTTGTGCGTTCGTATCCAAGGACCGAATAAATTGAGTGCTGTGTCTTTTTTGCAGGCCACAAGCAATTACAAAACGCATTTACCAAAGTCGCAGCAGAACAACGACAGGGACGTGGGCAGCCCAGACGACCTGATGCCGTCGCACCTAGTCAAGCAGGAGCCGGCGCAGGGTAGCCCGCAGCACGTCGACTCGTATCACTCCATGTCGGAGGCGTTACAGACTGTAAGTTGTCGAGCAAACAGCTGCTTTTTTTTTGCACGCTCCAAACACATACGAGTATGTGGCGGGGCATTTCTCTGTACATATCTTTCATTTTATTTTGTAAATATTAACCGCGCTAACAAGAAGACAACGCGTACCGAGTGTAACTCTCCCCCCAATTCATGCTACGAAGGAAGAAGTTAGATTTTTCAAATCAGAAAGAAATTAAGCAAAATTATTCGAAAAAAAAACCGAGCAAAGAATAAGAAAGAGTAATTGACTATTCCTTCTGTTAACAGAATCGGGGGAGGGAGCCGCCCGGGTTCGATTTACCACTCGGAAACCCATCGACGCAACGGCGTCGTGTCGCGATTGAGAGCGCTGCCGGCGAGTTAGCGGTCGAGACGAACGAGGTGCGCACGTTGTCGTTCGCGTCGGCGCGCATCAAAGCGCCCGACGACGATCCCGACGGCGTCGTTTTGCACATCAAAGACGAACTGCTTGACGATGACGAGGTGGTGGAGGAGGAGGAGGTGGAGGGTGCGCTCATGATCGCCGGTGACGAGGCGATCGAGGGGGACGAGGTCGAGGTGGACGTGGAGATGTACGACGCCGATGAGCAGCGCGAACGCGAGGCGCGTCTGCATGAGGTGGTGGCAGCGCTGCCGCCGACAGCAAAGGCAGTGACGGCGGCGCGTAATTTCCGCCATCCGCTGCCATTGCCGCCGGAGCTGATGCGCACGATGCCGGCGGCGGCGGCGGCGCCAGAAAAAGGCGCGACGGCGACGTCCAATCGGCCCGGTAAACGCGGCACACGCTTCCGCTTCCATTGGCTGAGCCAGTACGTGTGGCTGAAGTACGACCTGCAGGAGAATCTGATGTTCTGCGTGTACTGCCGCAAGTGGAGCAAATCGTTTCCCGATATACGCACGTCGTTTTCGGCCGGTAATACGAACTTTCGCCTGGAGATCATCAACCATCACGATAAGTGCAAGGCGCACCAGCTGTGCGTCTCGATGGAGTCGCAGGCGGAGCGGGAATTGAAGGAGATCAGGGAGGGCAAATTATAAGGAAGAGGGACAGTTGATCGTTTTTGTAATTACTTTTATCTACCTGTGCGATGCGGATGTAATTGAGCTTGGATGACCGACCGATTGAAAGTGTATATTAATTGATATTACGGACAGGGAAAAAGTGATAAAAGGCTAGTGCTTATGAAATGATTGGATAAAAGGACAAATAAGCATTCTTTACTGTTAAGTTCTGTTAAGTTACGTTAAGTTTTCACCACGTGTATTCCACGTTGTCTTCTCGCGAAGAGGGCTTTCGAGCGATTACCTTTAATTTACTACCTACAGTAGTACGTAAGTTATTCCACGCTAGCGTCGTCTATTTTTTGATTATGTTTAGATTGAACACACTTAAAAGAATGATCAACTGCTATATATCGATTATTTTCCTATATGAATAGAGGATGTTCAAGTTTTAATTGTAGTTTATAAGAGGAACGCATTCAACCATCAATTTTGCGCCAACACGAATGAAAGTATTTTCTTTAATAAATTGACGATTCTTATACACTGCATTTTTTACGTCCCTAATATGTGCATTTTACAATTTCTGAGAAGATCTGAGCAAAGCTTGTGTTTCTTTTGCAGGGTGGCAGCCTCAGCGTGCATCCGGATGACATGCTGACGAGTCATGCGCTTTCAGAGCACAACGAAGAATCGAAGCCGGCAATGCCGCCGCTCGATGCGACCGACACAATCGACGGTGAGTACGGATCACGTTTACGAGAAAGAGAATTGGCTCAATTCCTAGTCGATCCTGCTATTTTTCATCACCACCTAGTCTCCACCTAGTCCTCAAATACTCCTAAAATCGCACCGCGATTCATAATTACGGTTGATGGTTGTAGACAAAGCTGGTAATTGAATGGTGCTGGGATTTCCATTGTGATTTCCTGAATGCCGGTTCCTGCTTTCACTATATTCTTACAATAAGTAGATGTTACTCGGGGAGTGGTTGATGGTGTTTTTTAATCCGAGTAAATCCAATTTTACTCTTTCTATTCTATAGAAATTTTCAATTATGCGAATTTCTATGATTTTCAGCAGGGTTTCGAAAGCGTAACATTTAAAAGCGTTACTCGAAGAAGCGATGCGTTTCTATTTGAAGTCTTCAGTATTTGTTGATTGTCGTTGGCGATATATCGAGCATTAATTGTAAGCGGTGATGGGGTTTGTGTATGTTGCCGAGATGCATTTGCATTGGATTATAATTTAAGGAAGTCATACTCGGGGCATGTGCGTATAAAAATGTGATATTTGTGGTCGGAATGATAATCGACAGAATTAAAATTTAAAAAAGTGGTGGTGATTTAAATTTGTGCAATTTAAAGTGATTACGGCCGGGTGCAAATACAATTTAGCGACTGCAATTTTAAGTTTTATGTAATAATTTCTTCTTCAATATGAAGGGTGTCCCAAAAGTAACACAAGATTTGAATTCAATAGAAAACACAAGGGCATCGCACACACTAATTGTAAGTTTAAGTTAACGTCTACTATCTGATCCATCAACCAATCCCGATAGAGAATTGGCTTGTCGCTAGGAGAATAACAGTGCAATTCTCTATCGGGATTGTTTGCTGGTTGTGGACGTAAAAGTAAACTTAGTTTGTGCGATGGCTATTAGTCTTTTGTTTGAATTTTTTATTCAATCTTCAAGTACATATGATACGGTTAGTTATGGAATAACACTTAAGGCAAATAGGATCCACGTTTTTCTATGCGCATGAGCATTGTTTGATCGAAAATGTTTATGAAATTTTGCGTTAATGTGGCTGCATTTCGTCAATGCAGCATTGAATCTTCTCCTTTAATGAACGAGTAGTTGCGGGCTTGTTGACATAGTCATGTGATTTCAAAAAACTCTAAAAAGAAATTTTATTGTGGGATTAAAGGAAGAGATTCAACGCTGCAAACAATGTTCAAATCTTGCGTTACATTTCGGGACACCCTTTTCAATCAATAGACTCAATTCAAATTACATCATAAACTTACAATTAGTCGTGTTATTGTTTAAAAATTTGATGTGATTTTTAGATAAATTTTAGATATTTTTAAAACTAATTACTTAACACCTGGTGATTGTGTTATCAACGCGTAGTACATTGTACTAACCATTTTGTGCGTGAGAATGTTAAAATAGTATAAGAAATCGTAAGCCAATTAGGTGGCAAATTATTTAAGTGCATAGTTTTGAAATTATTAGCATATATTTACAAAGTGTGCGTCTTAATTTGATGATTAGTTAGTTATTGATTAAATTCTTCGTAGAATAGTAGCAAAGTATCGTTTGTTAGAATTTTAGCGTATTGAACAATACTAGCTTTTTTGGGGACGAGGAATTCGAAATATGTACTATTTAAACTGCGATAACTAATGCGTACAGAATTTACAGCGAGTTCGATCACAGGCGGGTTAGTTCCAGAATGCAAAATGTTTTATGCAAATATTCCCTACGAGAGGTAATTGATTTCTTTATTATTCTAAGTTAGTTTCATATTAAGTTTGGTGCGAAACGAGTTATTGCTCGGAAACAAGAAGGGAATTTATATATACAATACAATATTGGTATCGCGTCGTACTACCGAATATACAAATGATCCAATCTTTGCGGTTCTGCCTTGATGCTGTGGTTATTTGCCTAACTATGCTCTTTTTGGGGATGCACTGTCACTATTCTGCTGTCACTAATTAACACATTACACAACTATTTTTGATTATTACAAATCTATGATTTAATTAACGATCAAAATTTCATATGCAAAATGCACTGGCCATGAGTGCTGCAATAATGCCTTTCATTTGTATATAATTTACTTGATTTCGAATCATTTCTCTTTGTTTTTTTTCCCCATCTTTTTGGTTTTCTTTTTGTTTTTTGCTCGGCGAACAAATCGTGAATCGTTTGAACATAACATGAACGTGTTTTGGTGTTGCAGGTTCAAAAGCCTGGCACATGCGGCTTACATTCGACAAGCTGCCAGGCGGATGTAACCTGCACAGGTGTAAACTGTGCGGCAAAATAGTGACGCACATCCGGAACCACTATCACGTGCATTTCCCGGGGAGATTCGAATGTCCGCTCTGTCGGGCGACGTACACGCGCAGCGACAATCTGCGCACGCACTGCAAATTCAAGCATCCACGCTATAATCCGGATACGAGGAAGTTCGACGGCGTGCCGCTGGCCGGTGTCGGTGGTGGTGGTGGCGGCGGTGGTGGCGGTGGCGGAGGTGCAACTGCTGCGGCTGCTGTTGCTGTGGCCGCAGCAGCAGCAGCAGCGGCCGCCGCCGCCCAACAGCAGCAGCTGCACGTGCCACCCGCCGGCAGCAGTGAGCTGTCGAACGACTGATTCGCGCCGGCGCCGCACCACTGGCGGCACCAGCAGCTCGACAACGATGACTATTACTTAATGGCGGCGGCGGCGGCCTCATACTGGCGTCTACGTGCGCACACGCGGATCGCGATGCTTTAAACAAAAGAAACACACACACACACACACAAGAGTGCCCACTTGTAACATATTTATATATAAAAATGCGTCTTGCGCGCGGGTGCGCGATGTGTTTGCCGGGGGGAATGAGAGAAAGAAACTTATTTTTTTTCATTTCTACTACGCCCTTTATACACACATTTGGATATACATATGCGAGATCTTGCTTTATAACGCAACTTTATTTTGTAGGAATGATAGAACGATTGTTTTTATTTTGTTAAATGTTTAAGCGCATTTTTTGAGTACCTTACTAATTTTACATTTTATTATTCGTTGTATTTTTGAGTTTATTTTTCAAATTTTATTGCGATATTTATGAATTCGCAACGCAACGCAGAGAGCAAAGTCTTTTGAAGACTATAAACGAAACCGATCGGAAAACGGAATCTATTGGCATAGGTAAAGAAAACACATACGCGTAGGATTTACGCGCGATTGGGAGAATATACGAAATGTGATTGAAAATCAAAATTTTCGCAAAAATACTTATATTTACACGAATACGGAATTGTTATATTTACACTTGGAAAGCCCCCATCCTGTTATCGCAATTGTTTGTTTCTGGGATTCAAGCGCGATTCTCTTTACTTGTTACATAGAGTTGATTCATATTTTACATTGCGACCGATTTAATACATAATATATTATATATTGCGGGGGGAAAATGGACGGAAGCCAAATAAACATATATAACGTAGTGTTGAATACGAGAGAGATGGGAGAAAATGCAACAAATATGATATGAAAACAAAAAGTTAATATGAATAACGTGCAATTATTTACTCAATTAGTTTACTGTTAATAATATGTACTGTTAATAATGATCACAATTCTATGAATACATTTATTGATGAGGACGTCGATTGGAAGACTTACGAGAAAGAAAATGAGATCAAGCAAAGCAGGCAAAGAAGCAAATATTATTTTTATAAGAAAATTAAAAGTACTAATGCAAAAAAAATTATATAGGATATATAAATATTAAATTATTTTATATGAATTCAATTCGAGTTGGTTTTTCGAACGGTGAATTGGAATCACCCGAACAATGTTGAACGAACAAGCACGATAAACTAAATGCACAAATTGATGGTGAGATTCATTGTGGATAAACAAGCAAACGTAACGAATCAAAAAAATTTAGTGTTAGTGCAATACATACAATGAATTCATTGGCAAACCGATTTCATAGGTGAAGTGTTGGATGCAAATAACAGTCAAATTGGCGCGTGCGGGCGCGTCATTCGTAACTATTGCCAAACTAAATGCTAGATAGATATTTATTATACAATATATACGTTATATATAAATGTATTTTACTTATACACTCACCCACGGAAGGAATACAATAACTCGTCAGCTAATAACGGATTTAGACAAACATATACATTACAATACATAACTCACTGAACATAGAATTAGGGATGAAAACATAACACTACAGGAATATTAACTAATTACGACTGCAATAAAAGGTGAATGCGCAATTAGTGTCAGTTTGGAATAGCATACATGTAAAATATGTATGAAGAGGCATATGTACTGATATTGCAATATATAAAAATTATATAGGAAATGTTTTTGTATCAAACCGGAGACAGGTGATGGAGATGGAGATGGAGATGGAGATTCATTGCAATGGGTAATCTCAAATTTGGGTCTAGAATTTTATATAAGTACATAGAATATAGATGCGCATTCTTTGAGTGCAAGCCACTACACTTTTCGTACGCAACACACAAACAACTCTACAACAACCCTTCTGTTTTGCAATTTAATTAGGTTTTAGTATGATTTTAATATCTATACGAGTACTAAGTACTTTCGTTTTCGTGCAATGCATACCTCATCGTCTTTGTTTTTATTTATGTTTGATTTTACGTTCTGTTTTTTATGACACTAACAAAACAAATCTATATGTAATATATTCGATTTATAATTAGTAGTTGTTTAGTAATTATCGTGTCCTGGCACGCTTGTTATACGTTTAACGTCTAATCCATAGCCAATTGGTTCGTTTCACACAACAAAAACAAAATCGCCGCAAAGAGAAATTTCGTTTTGCGAGAGGTGGACTGCTAGTGAATTGCAATTTGAATAGATCGCTGGAATATTTTCGAATTGTATAAACATAGGAATTAATCATAGTAATAATAAGCGGTGGGTTTGTACTGGATGGCAAAAAGAGGAGCCGTATTCTTGCTTTGAAATTTTCGACCACAAAATTGGCTGCGCATAATTTCGGGGTGGTGGTTCGGGATATGTACTTAAATTTTTTTTCGAAATTGGAACAACCACGAAACGTACGAACTAAATATTATTACTGATTGTGATATATACCGGAGGGGAGAAAGGAGAGGAGAAGTGGTAGAAGAATGGTGCTACGAAACGAAGAGATAATTTACTTTCGTAAAAAAAACTAAGATGAGGAAATTTGATGCGAATTGCAATTCGAATTCGAATCGACGATTTAATTGCGGCGTGCGTACGAACGGACGCATCCAAAACTCACAAACGCGTACTTGTTGGATGTTGTTTAGATGTTAATGCGAATGTGCAATATTTAGTTGTTACTTTCTTGTCAATTGAAACGGAATCGATGATGCGGAATCGTATTTAGGAGAAAGAGAAACAATGGTGCTTTAAACTGCAAAATATGATGAAACATGATTTTCATTTCATCGCTGACGTTTATACTCATTCGGTGTTAAAATGCAAAAAATTGGAGAAACGCCCTGAACAATAAACTCTTTTTTTTAAGTTATATGTAAAAAATGGAAGCCAATTGAGTGGCGTGCTGTTTTTTACGTGCGAGGGGAGAAAGAGAATTAGAAATTATACTTATAGTTAAGCAGAGAGAATTTATTACGTTATACATAAATATTGTAAGCAGTTATTAACTTATTAAATTAATTGACTAATTTCAAGCAACACGTGGGTAATGATGATGCAAATCTTGAGCATGTACTATGTCAACAACAAAACAAAACTTTATTTAATTTATACGCAAAACTATTTATATTATTATAGTTATCATTATTATTATGTAACGTGGGTTTTTTTTTCATTGATAATCATGTCGGGTTTATAGTTTTAGTTTTTTTATATAAAGAAATTTATCGATATGAAATAATATATATTAAAAATTGGATTTATCAACTATTATTAATTTTGCTGTACGCGTATAATACTATGGATATAGTAATTAACGACAGGTGCGATGCGACTAATGAATGCAGTGGAAGAACGAAAACGACGACAAAAATTCTAACTCGGAAATAAATGATGTTATTAACGTTCTTCTTTATTCTTTTTTTCAAACAATCCTCGTCCCACAGCAAACAAGCAAATGCTGTTGCAGTACGTTAATTGAATCATAGTTGTTATCATCAGTTGCGCCGGTTAGTTTTAAAGATTTTCTTAAAGATGGTGCAAAAGTTATATTAATTGCAATGAATAATACGCCAACCTTGTTCATGCTGAAGGCTCATCATTAAACTTTATTTTTAAGTATAGGGTTTTCCCATAAGAGGTTTCATTTTGATATATAAAAAAACGAGTATTTTTTAAGAGAAATGAATATTTATTTCATTGTAAAGAGGTTGGAATGCGGTTTTCGAAAATGAGGTTGGTGCAACTGTTACCGTGAATGGATGGGCGCTACCGAGCTATGATTAATGATTTTTTATGGCCGGAATTTGAATGTGAACGACGGCGCTACGTGCCACACAAGCAACGAAACAATCGCAATGTTGCAAGAAAAGTTTCCTCACCGTGTTATTTCTCGAAGAGGTGATCACAATTGGCCACCGAGATCTTGTGATTTAACAGCTTTAGACTTTTTACTTTGGGGCCACGTAAAAGATAAGGTCTATGCCAATGCTCCACAATTGATTCAAGACCTTAAAGATGGAATTCGTGAAGTTATCGAGGACATACAACCGCAAATGTGCGAATTGGTCATAGAAAATTTCATGAAAAGAATATGGTGC
>JARJDR010016929.1:0-15233 GCA_030264135.1 Myllaena sp. GC000078 | reverse complement strand
TGTTAAGTAAATTAATACATATTGGCGAACAAACACCGGAAAATAGTTAATGCAAATAGATAAAAAAAATCGTACGTACGCAGTGTGAGCGGGCATGTAACCTTGAAGAAACTTCCGCACTGGTATTATTACGTTGATTATGATTCACATTAACATACGGATACGTCGGCGCACTGCGATTGCGATTTGCATGCAATTATAACGAACAAGTGTTCGTGTTGCTTACCCATAACTTATGACGATTTTTTTTGTGTTGCGCAGGCGGCAAGATGAAACTGGTGCCGGGACCGCTGCCACCGATACCCACCGGTGGGCCGGCGATGGACCGCATGCCCTCGCTGCCGCTGCCGTTCAGCCCCGACCTGCTCTGGCGCTACCCGCTCGGCTTCCCCACGCTGGCGCCGCAACAGACGCCCTCGTCGCCGCTGCTCGACTACAAGAGCCAGCTGCCGAGCGCGCTGCCCGCCGACCCGCGCATCTGGTCGCGCGATGACGTGCTGACCTTTCTGCGCTGGGCCGAGCGGGAGTTTGACCTGCAGCCGTTCGAGATGGACGTGTTTCAAATGAACGGTACGCCCCACACTATGCCCTCTGCATTATGGAGTTCATTATATACTTCATTACAGGCAAGGCGATGTGCTTGTTGACGCGCACCGACCTCTCAGAGCGCGCACCCGGCTCTGGCGATGTGCTGCACAACGTGCTCCAGCTGCTGGTGCGCGAGGCGAACACACTGCAGCGCTGCCTACCCTCCAGCCCGGTGACGCCGACGTCGCGCCACCCGTACCCACTATCGCCGCACACATCGCACCCTCCGACACCCAACTGGAACCTCATGTCGCAAGGCGCCGACTTCCCACATGCCGCGCTTGCCGCGCACCTAATGGCGCAGAGCAATTCGGTGACGCTCAGTCCGGCGCCGTCGGTGGACAGCCAGGCCGGCGGCAGTCCACAGCACGCCGAGAGCAATGGAAGCGGTGGCAGTGGTGGTGGCGGCGGCGGTGGGAATGGTGGCGGTGGTGCGCCGCAGCTCATCTTCAATCATTCTATCTTCGGCGGCAGTAGCGGCGGAAGTAATGGCAGCGGCAGCAATCAGTCGGATTCGGACGAGGAGTTTGCGGAGAAGAACGGCCACAATATGAGTCCGCCAAACACGCCGAGCGCGTACTTAATCCATCCGCCCGCCCATCAGTTCCCGCCGCGCAGTCCCAAGGAGGCGGCGTCGAGTCCCTCCTTCAAGCGCGAGTTCTTCCCCAACGATACTCCAGAACCGAATACAAGTAAGCTACGAACAAGATGAATTCGGTTACGAACAGGGCACTAATGAGCATTGTTTACAGATGGTCGTTTGCTATGGGACTTTTTGCAACAACTGCTCAACGATCCCAGCCAACGCTACACGAATTACATCGCGTGGAAGAATCGCGAGACGGGCGTCTTCAAAATTGTCGACCCCGCCGGCCTGGCGAAATTGTGGGGCATCCAAAAGAATCATCTTTCGATGAACTACGATAAGATGTCTCGAGCGCTCAGATATTATTACCGGGTTAATATTTTACGGAAAGTGCAAGGCGAGCGACATTGCTACCAGTAAGTATTTTAATGACAGATGTCTGCGAGGAATTATTACTAATGACCTTTTGGTTAGGTTCCTGCGCAATCCAACAGAACTGAAAAACATCAAGAACATCTCCCTGCTACGCCAGCAAATGTCGCCGACGCGACCCGCGCCGCCGACGTCGATTCCATCGGTGAGCACAGCGACTACGACGACGACGACCACATCGCCGTCGGCGCATGTTAAGCCCGAGCCCATCGAGATCGAGATCAACGTGCACAGCACCGACGATTATGACGACAAGCCGACGGACCTCAGCATGGACGCGCCCACCGATCTGAGCAGCAATAGCAGTCGGCACGTGAACATCGTGTGCTCGCCCGACCCGCCGAATCTCCGCGATGCGATGAACTATTACAAAAAGGATGATTCGGAGCACTGATGAAAGCGAGCGCGCGCGCGCAGTGTGCCAACCCATTGGGTTGATTATGAATTACTTTGATTTTGGTGCCAATACAATTTCTACCCAACCCTACTACTACGACTAAAATCCAACGTTTTCATCGACGTTTCTCTTCACGAAAAACAAACAATCGTTCTGTGCAAGTTTTATTTAGTGATACTACCGAAATACTAGTTAGTTTTGTAAGTAAGCAAATGCGACGAATGAAAATATATTTGTATATTTAAATTACGTATAGTTTTTAGTTTTGTTTTGTTTTTCGTACGGGAAACAAATGTGCCAAAATGAAGAAATGCGTTCGCTCTTCACGTGCGCGTTTTGTGTTCGACTAGAAGAAAACCTCCGCCCGATAAATAAGGAGTTGGAATGTGTAGCTAGGTAGCAGAGTGCAACTGAATGTATTATGTTTATACGTCTTCATCGTGTATTTTCTTTTTCGGTTTTCTACGAACACTAGCGAACTGGTAGTTTCTCACAACTACTTTAGGGCAGCTTTAATTTGATTAATTAAATTTACGATAACGTTGTAAATAACTTTTCGATTGAAGGAAAAGTCTCACCGTGGGCGACAATAATTACAAATCAAGGCGAATATGTGTAAAAATATAAATGCGAAGAGATAGACTGGAATTGCAAAATATATTATATACAAAGGCGAATTGGGTCCATACTTTTGCGGAAATCTTACAATCAAATTTGATCAAAACAAAAACACGAAATGCGACATTCCAATTCAATGTAACATACGCAAACACTAACTCACACAAACACACATATGCTGGCGCAATTATACAACATAATAAAATGCGAGAGAATTTATGAGAAACGCAGAAAAATACGATAAAGAAAAAAATAAGAAACGTGGTGTAAAAATATTTTTAGATGAAATTTAAAAAACAAAAAGTGGGCAACTATATTTCCAGCTCTGTTTCTGTGATCTCTGAATAAAGTAAATTGTAATTTATAATTGACTCAATTTTTGTGTGATGATAATAAAAGAAACGAAGAATATATTATTGTATAGTAAACAAATGAGAGAAAAATTGTATATACATGATGAAAGTTAATTAATGATATTTTTAATAAATATTAATGGAATATCAATGTAGATATTAGAGAAAGAATGATGAATTTGCATGGATATTGATGCCTTATATGCGCTTTACTTAAAACATGAAAAATGAAGAAGTAATTATTTCTAATTGCATTTTTGTTGACATTTTGTATCTGAATAATAAACGAATTGATGCATTTTGTTGCATACATAACAATTTGGACGCGAGATGGTTAATTACTCCTCCGGAAAAAACGCATAGGGACTTATATTTGTCCATGATCTTTTATTTCTGAAATATTTCAAACTTTCGTTACATAAATAACAGTCAAATTCCAATAGCGGACACAGTACCAGCCACTCTCCTCCTATTTAAACATTTTGCTACAGGTGTGTGTATCACAGAAATTTGACTTAATTAATATAACTTACCAGTAAACTGTTTGCATATTCGAAAGTAAATCAATATTTGTAGTTCAAAATACGACAGCATACATTTAACAAAATACTAATCCACGTCAAAAACTAAACAAAACGCTAACAAAAACATAAAATTTCCCCCTAGTTTCCCCATTTTCATCGTCATTAGCTTCTCAGTATCAAAATTTCACTCGCCTCCCCTCAATCTTGTACGTATTTACCACTTAGAATATAGAATATATTAAAAATACGTTACAGTAATTAAACCTAGTAGTAATTAAACTTATCCATCAGACTAGTATACAACCGGAATATCGATAAATTCGCATCGGTATTTTTTGCCACCGACCAATTTGCTACTTAGACAAAATAGGTAACTCTATCAGTATATATCACCGCGCGTTTCGCAGACACTTACGATTTACGCAACGACCAGCGGCTCATCATCGGAGAAGCCGCGAATCTGCGGCGTGTCGTCCTCGTCCAGGATGTTGTCGTCGAAGGTGGCCGCCTCCGAGCGCGTATCGTAGTGCGAGTTGGCAAAACGCGTAAAGCTGTGCTGCAGCCGGCGATATTTCACCGCAAGGAAGCCAAGCGCGCCAAACAGAAGAATCAGCAGCAAGCACACCGGCAGCAAAATAGACCACACATTACTGGCGCCTCCCGCGGGATCGACAAGACCCTGCGCCACATTGATGTTGGTGCGGCGCTCGGAGAGGACGGAGCTGTATCCAAGATCGGTCTTCATGCGCACGGCGAACGTGTACATGTCGGCCGAGTGATTGTGAAAGACGAACGGCGGGCTGTTAATTTGATAGCGCGAGGCAGTCGTTGTGTTCAGCACGTTGCCTTCGGATACCAGCACTTCGTAGACGAAACTGCCGATCAGGTTGGAAACGTTGCGCTCCGACCAATACACCACGTAGCTGCCGTTAACCTCTTGGAAGATTTTCAGTTCATGCGGAGGCATGATGGGTGGTGCATTGTAGGTCACCGGTGCGGAGAAGATGGAATTCTCCACAAACGTGCGAATGCGCACTTCGTAGACACCGCCGTAGCTCACGTTGAATACCTTACTCATCTCCACGCCGGTGGCGTCTTTCACGGTGATGAGGTTTACCTTGTTTCTCGTTTTGTCGTTAATTTCGATCTGTAAATGATGAAATCAGACCTCTATTCATTAAAACAAAACGCGGATAGCTTACCATATAGCCCATCGAATTCTTCTGATTTGGACACGATGGCGTCCATTGTACTAGCATCTGCGTTGAAATCTTTGGATTCATTTGTACTGAGACTTTCTTTGGTGCGGCTTTGTCGTTCATGTACGTGAAGATTGTCTGTTGACCGCGTAGTACTGGGCCGGTGCCGTACGGTGCAATCAGGCCGACGGAAAAGATGTACGATTCGCATGCCTCAAGATTTCCCACGGTTGCGCTTAAAGCGGTCGTGTTTCCACGAGCACCTTCCAGAAGCGCTTCTAGATTCGTGCCGTAGTAGACCCCGTATACCCAGTTGGCTTTGCGCGCATCTATGGGCTTCTCCCAGGAGACTTTCACGGATGTCCCCAGGTTCTTAAGTAATGTTAACTCTCGGATACGGACCATCGGTAAGGATTCGCCCGTTGTGCTAGCAAACGCCGTCGATGCCGGTCCTAAATAGGTACCTTTATATGCACAGATTTTAAAGAAGACGCGAACTCCAGGTGGCAAGTTATCCACCGTGATGTTGCTATCTTTGACGATGTGATTCGGTTGCTTGGGGTACGGGTCCCGAAGTTGGACAATCACCATGAAACCATCCACTACGTCTGGGTGCTCCCATTTCAAAGTTATGCTGTTTTCGGTCCGTCTTACAATCGTTAAGGATTGGATTACACCGATCGCATGAATCTCTGTCTGCTTCACCTCGGACTTTTGACTTTTGTGGCCCTTATTGTGCGCAACAACATAAAATGAGTATTTCTTGCCCGATTCAAAATCTGCGGTGAGGATATGTGCGGTGCTGTTGTCGCCCAGGTGCACAACAATCGGGAAGTCGTCCGGATCGGTCCACCAAAAGATTTCGTAGGAAGTAATCACTCCCTTTGGATGAATGGGTGTGTTCCATGTTAAAAGCACATCGGAATTGTTGAGTTGCTGGACGGTTAAGTTATAAGGTTCACTGGGTATTCCTTCGGCGGTGCGCACCGTGAAGTATTTCGCCGGAGGCGAAATAGTCTTATCGCTTCCATTCACACGCACGTAGACGGTCATATTGTAGAGGGTATTCGGTTCCAGATCCTTCAAGCGATACTCCATTTCGGTGGTCCATGTCAAATTCTTCCACTTTGCTTCGTCCACCGCACTCAGTGAGGGCATGTATTCCAACTTGATGTTCTTCGGAAGCGATATGAACCAGTTCAGCTGCACACTGGACTCGTTCACGCTGCGCACGTCGACCCCCATTTGCAGCACCTGATAGACGCGCGTAATATTTGAGCACTTGTCGCCCTCATCGAAGCCGTCGTTGCAATCCCGCTTGCCGTCGCACATCTGCGCCAGTGCAAAGCAGCGATTCATATCGCACGGGAAGTAGCCGACCGAACAACTTGGCGTCGCTGTGCCAGGCAGATTGTTCTGTGACGTGCAGTACTCTTCGTCCGAACCATCCGGGCAATCCAAGCGACCGTTGCACACAGCGGACAACGGCACGCAATTCCCGTCCACGCGGCACTTGAACTGCTTCTGATCATTGCATGCGTGATGACCGTCGCAATGCTCTTCATCCTCGCCGTTGGCGCAATCAACCGACTTATCGCACACCCACGCCATTGAGATGCACTCGCCCGATAAGCACTGGAACATGTTGCTCTCGCACACGTGCACGCTATATGGTGTCGTCGCTATCGGCGTTGGTGTTGACGAATAATTGCAGCCCAGCTCATCGCTGCCATCCTCACAATCATTGGCGTGATCGCACTTCCACCAGATGGGTATGCATTTGTTGTTGGCGCATTTAAACATCCACTCTGCGCATCGGGTGCCGTTAATCGGCGCGAACGGATCGATGATCGGCGGTGCCGTCACCACGATGGCATTTGTGCAATTCAACTCGTCGGCGCCGTTGGTGCAATCCGCATCGCCATCACAGACCCAAGTCTTGTAAATGCATTCGCCCGGCTTGTTCGGACCCGAGCACGAAAACTTCGTGTCCGGACACGTACGGTTCCCATCACAGTTGAGCTCGTCGGAGCGATCCTTGCAGTCAAACTCCCCGTCGCAGTACCACTGCATCGAAATGCATTTCGTCAGGCCGCTCTTGCATTGGAACTCCTCCGGTTTGCACGTGCCTGGCGGGTTTGCGTCGCAGTTGCGTTCGTCCGAATTGTCGCGGCAGTCATTCTCGCCATCGCACTTCCAGCGATCCGAAATGCAGCGGCCGTTGTCGCAGCGGAACTGATTCTCGCTGCAGTTCTGGCGCGGACAGTTGAGCTCGTCCGATCCGTCCGGACAATCCGATTCGTAGTCGCACTTCCAGTAATGCGGTATGCATTTGCCGTTCGTACAGGCGAAATAGTTGGGCGGGCAAGACTGCTCATTGCAGTTTTGCTCGTCGGAGTTGTCGCCGCAATCGTTCTCGCCGTCACAGCGCCAGAGCTTCGGCACGCACGCGCCACTCTTGCAGGCGAAATGCTCCGACGAGCAGGTGCCGCTAATCTTCGGACATGTAAAGTTGGCGAACGGCTGGACGCCACCCGGGCAAACGCACTTATCGTCCTTCATCTCCATGCCGTCCGGGCAGAGGCATTTATAATACGGTTGCTTCATGGGGTAGTTCACGCAGATGCTTGAACACGGCGACGGCGTCTCTCCGCATTTATTGCTGCCATGTTGCGTTCCATGCGCGATGACTTTAATATCCATCAAGCCGGACATGTTCGCCACCAAAGTGCGCACCTTACCACCGTAGTCTTTGTTGCTCAAGAAGATGGAATCCATCCGCCAGTCGTCCCAGTACACATCGTCTTTGAAGACTGCAACGGCGAATGGATGCGACACGTATTTGTTTTCGATGTTGACCTTTTTGAAGCCTTCGCCATCCAGGTTGGTGCTGGCGATGTAGTCATTGCGCGCATCCACCCAGTATACTCGGTTTGCGATGAAATCGATGGAGATGCCATTGGGCCACTCGACATTCTTCTTGTCCGCAATGGTCTTCACAGTCGAACCGTCCAAATTCGAGCGACGCACATTCGGATTCGGACTGGCCCAATCCGTCCAGAAGATATAGCCAGCCATTGGATGGACTGCAATACCTCGCGGTTTGATCAGATATTTTTCATCGACAATCGTTCGCCGCATTCGACCAGAATGATGCACATCTGTGCGAATCAACTCGATTCTTGCGCGCAGTCCATCGACGAAATACAAATTCTTCGAGACCCAATCCAGAGCCATGCCTTCCACGGACGCCAAGCCAGAAGCGACGAGCGGCTCCACCGGAGTGCCGCGATTGTCACAAAATCGCGATATTGTGTCGGTGACGATGTCCGCCCAGTAAACACAGTTGTTGCTCAGATCAAAATCAATTGCGATCACATTCTTGAGATTCGGAATGTCGAGCACGGTTTGATTCAGTGTCAACATATCAACTTGGATAATTTTATCCCGTTTGGCAAATAAAAGCATGTTATTCATGTGCTTCGTTGGGCAGGGTATCACATCGGGTTGGAATTGATTCGCGTAGCCATCGAGACACGCATCGCCGGATATCTTGCGGTAACCCTTGGTGCGATTGTACGTTAAACCTGGTTGGCAACTACTGGGAATGACATACGGATCCTCCAGCATGCTACCATTCCGCACGCAGTGCCAGACAGGGTCGACAATGGTGCTGCGTACAAAGCCAAAATCGCACTCATAGTCGATCTGCTCGCATTCGCATTGCTGTGATGTGATTTCCGGTTCGAAGCCCACGCCGGTGTAACAGTTTGCATGTGAGATTCGTTGCTTGTATTGTTTTTGCTTGCCCAGGACGCATGGAACGTATTTGTTGTTCTCGTCCTTCTGCAAAGGTGACCAAAACTTGAAGTCCTCATTCGTGCAGTTGTGCTGGAAGACTTCTTGCAGATTCACTTTAACGATCATCCACTGATGCTCCTGCGGCAAGGATCCGAAGAGTGTGAAGACGGGTGTTTTCTCATCAGGTTCGGTCATCAAACCATATAGTCGGATTTCGTCATCGTGGAATGGCGTCTTCAACCAGTTCTCGCCCCTGTCGGTAGAGTAAAGCAGGTATCGGGTCTCACCACGCATTCGGAGGTTCTCGGCGGCCACCATAACACCACCATGATCCCCCATGTTAAAAAAGTAGAAATTGCGCAGTGCATGGCGCCACGTGATACCCGCGTCTGTGCTGATAAACACTCCGAATCGTCCCTTCAAATGTGAACCTATCACGCCCGTCGCCATGATTACACCCGGCGCCGATTTGCTAGTGACCATACTGCTGGTCTTGGTATCTGGGTCAAGTTGACTGAATTTCTGGCTGATATGCAACGAGCAGTTTTTTGCGAGCTCGCATCCGGTGGGTTGACCTTCCATGTCGCGCTCGGGGGCAACGATGGGCCTCCATGAGCCGCCGTGGTCAAAAGTGATACGTGAGGCCAGATTTGCAGGACTGATATCATGCAGTTTCGGCTGAGTGATGATCTGTGAGGCTATGTAGACGCCAGAAACGCCTTCTACATGGTACATGTCGACAAAGGCTTCATCCGCATGTAGGCTATAACGATGGCAATTATTAGTTGTATTTCAGTACATAACTTAGTGAATTGCGATACTCACTTCAGCCAAGTGTTGAGGAACGTGGTATTCGGAAAATGCGCCATGACATTCGGCAGCGATAATGTAAAGTGCACCTTATCGTCGCGGCCCGCGAGGTTTTCAGACACATACAAATTCGACAATGTGCTCGTGTGACTCACGGCGATAAAGGCGCGCTTTGCTTCGACGTCAACATCAACAACGAGGTAGTCACCGATGTCCAGGTTCGTGTCGAATACGCATTTCAACTTCTGGCCGAATTTATACGATACATAAATATCATATGAATGCTACAAAAAATGTCATTCAATAACGCTGTTAATATTTCTGAAAATCTGTACGTACTCTCTTGCTTTTCATTGCCGTGAAAATGTAATCGTTTTTCATCGAGACCTTCTCCACTTCAAGGGCATACACGTTTAACTTCTGTTGTTTGTTGGGATAGAAGATAGTCGACAAATTCGATGGTAACATGCGCTCGAACACCAGTTGTTGTTGGCCGTTCTTATCCTCGATCCAGAAGTAAGATTTGACATACTCCTGAATGAAGCGCCAGTTCATGCCGAAGTCTTCAGTTACCCATAACTATTGCATAGACAAAATACACAAGCTTATTGTTAGTAACGTGCTATTTGGAAACCGAGCAATTTGCAATTACCATTCGTTTTGAATCCGATGTGTCAAGGATGTAAAAAGTGTTGGGCTGGTTTTTGTTGAACGTAATATCGGTGGGCGTAAAGTTTAACTTTAACTTGTTGATTGTTTTGCCGGCATCGGTCGTCACAAAAATCGCTTTATTCGTTATGTCATTAAAGATTATCTGAAATAAAATTATAACTTGCGATAAGGTACTATAAACTGACTAAATAGTCGGTACAAATATTGTTTAATACAACGTTGCATAATTAGTTAATTTTCATTATTGAAGATAACGAGACGCTGTATCCGGCACGTAGCTCTAATCGACTACATGCCGAGACAGTTACAAAATACGATTTTATTAATTTTTCGGTTTGCAATAAAACAGATGAATTTTTAAAACAATAGCAAAATGAAAATTAACGTAGCATGTTTATTTAAAAATCTACTAAAACAGCATATTCTTTCAATTCATTGCGCCGTGTAAAAACTTTAGTAATTCCAATGTCAATATATAACGCGACGTAAAAAGTAGCAAAACAGCAACGCAAATACTAATATTGATCGCGTGCCCACTCCGTTCATAGAAATAGCACCATATAATTATATATGCACGCGCAAGTAGCAAGTACCTATATAGCTCTGTATAATAAACAAACAATTAAGTGAATCACCACCGCCCGACTTCATCTCGTTAAGCCGCATTCATGTTGCGCATCAGATTTTTTTTACACTTACATGTGAATCATATTCAGGATGCACAAAGAACTTCTCCAAAATGGCGGCGTTGGAATCATTATCGGGTCGAAACAGCATGGTTTTCTCCACGTACGTGTCTCCGTAGTCATACGAGATGAAGACGCAGGACGGCGTAAGAGGCGTCACGCCTGCGGGATCCTTGGTGAGGATGATCATCGCACGCTTCTTGCGCAACCAATGGACCATCATTTGCTTGTGCGTGTCATTCAAGTAATTCATCTGCAACCAACCAACAACATTCAAAACTAACTTCGCAAACTGTTTATGACTATCCCCAGCAATTTAATGTATTATAATTGGCTAATTTGTCATGTCTGACATAATGCATTGACGTGAGATAGAATTCGTTACAAACGGCGCACCGCCATGCAGAATGAATCGCAAAACAAATCCACCGCGGCCAAGAAGAGCACGCGGATTATCGAACCGCCTGATAACGCCACGTACATCATTGTGCCGCCCGACGGCGGTTGGGGGTGGATGGTGGTGTTTGGCGCGTTTGTATCCTACTTTATTGCCGATGGTCTGCAATACAGTTTCGGCGTGTTTCTGCACGATATTTCAGAGAGTCTGGATTGCACCATCAGCCAGGTGTCACTGGCGGGTGCAATTTGCACGTGTGTTTTCTGCGTGTCAGGTAAACAATAACAACCCTCTCTGCTGGAGTCGATTTTTAGGGTTGATGCGTTTTAGGACCCTTCTCAGCCGCAATGGTGAACCGTTATGGCTACCGCGTGATCTCAATCACGGGCGCAATTCTAGCAGCGATTTCTTGCGCGTTGACCTCGTTTAGTGACAACATCTACTTCGTCATCGGCTACCACGGCTTCATCGGCGGCATCGGTTTCGGAATGATCTACATCACGGCGCTCATCGCGGTGGGTTTCTATTTCGAACGTTGGCGCGGTTTGGCGACCGGCATTGCCGTTTGCGGCGCAGGTAACCCATTTCTTCGAGCTCGGCTGTGCCTGTTTCTTAATTGGAAAATTTAGGCATGGGCGGAATCGCACTGCCTCCGCTGCTGACGATGATCATGCGCGAAATTGGTTGGCGCCGCACCTTTCAATGCCTGAGCGGATTCTCGTTGCTTATCATTTTCTGCGGTTGCTTGTTTAAACCGCTCAAGCCCGTGCGGATTTTTCTAACTAACCCGCGCACCAGCCGCAGCGAGCAGAGCACGAAAATGTCACGCGGCTCTCATGTCAGCTTCTATGAACGCTATCAGAACAAGAATTTCAACACGATGATTGACCAGAAGAGTGTTCATAACGAGTCCAGTGAGCAATTGTTTTCGACCACCTACACGGTGGACAGTCCTAATTTTAGTGGGAAGAGTGCTGGTGATGGTTTCGAGTTAAGTAACAAGTCGGATATTCGGCTGGGGCGTAAGATACGGCGATGCTGTCCGTGTTGCCGACGCGTGCGGAAGCGCGTGATTTGCCGCTCCCGACCTATTTATCGAGATGATATTTTCTTCACCGGATCGCTGGCTACCGTTCCTGAGTATCGTAGCACCCAGCGGTTGGAATCCGTAATTATAACTCTAACAACTCTTACTTAGAATTAGTTAAAACTTGGCCAATAACGAACTTTAAAGAACGAAATTAGAATGGTATGAACAGAACCTCTTATTCTCAACGTTGCAAGATAGAAAGTATATTTACCCAAGAAAGTTTCGGAAGAATCATACTAATTAGCTATGTTTTTGTTGTAAACAAACAAAAAGGTGGTCTGGCTGCTAATCACAATGTTTGTGCGATAAACACGAAAGCTGCAATCAGTCGGTTTCGTGCGTAATAATAAGTAATTTATGCACGCGAACGTATTTTGTTGTAGCGTCCAAATTTGGAATATCAGCTATCGGTGACGCGTGTGCCGACAAACCAAGGCAACAAGCGGAAATGCTGTCCGAACGCTGTGAAGCGCACGCTAGCGACAATGCTCGACTTCCGCATGATGAAATCGTTCAAGTTCTTGTTGCTCATAGTCAACGCACTTTTCGTCTCGTTGGGCGTCTACATCCCCTACATGTTCATCAAAGACAACGCCATGCAGCACGGCGTCAACGAGGAGCTCAGCTCGTGGCTGATATCCACCATCGGCATTACGAACACGTTCGGCCGCATCACGTGCGGACTGCTGTCCACATCGCCGCGCGTCAACTCGACGGTGATGTGCTACACATTTCTGCTCGTGGGTGGCGTGGCCACCATTGCGTCGACGCTTTCCTACGCGCTCTGGGTGCAGTTTTTCTATTGCGCCACATTCGGCTTGTCAATGTGTAAGTGCGCGCGATGTACGCGTTATCTATCCTAAAAATAAGAGTGGCGAAAAAATTCACATTTTCGCATTCTCCATCCAAACCACAACAGATATAAATTATGACTAATTGCATGGAACAAAGATGCGCCTTGTTAGTCAGCATGCAGTTATTAATGTATGTTGGCGTAATGTATGCTTTGTCATCAAGTCATCATATTATTTTGCCCGCTGATGTGGCTTATCAGTGCGTTGACCACAGGCAAGCCGCAAAAATAGACGGTTATCCAAACGCTTTGGTTACAGCCTCGATGTCCGCACTGCGAACGCTCATCATCGTGAAGATGGTCGGGCTGGAGAACCTGACAAATGCGATCGGCATCATCCTATTGTTTCAAGGCATCGCCTCGCTCACTGGTCTGGCCATTGCCGGCATGCTCTGGGACATGACCAGCGAGTACAAATACTCGTTCTACTTTGGCGGCGCCAGCCTCACCGTGGCCGCCTTCTTCCTACTCATCTTGCACGTCTGCGAGCGGCGAGAGTATCGCCATCGAGAAATCGATATTATTCCGGCTAATAGGTAACATGACGCAGCAGTAATCGCTTACTCATTAACCATACTCGTACGGCGTAAATAAATTTGCTATTTTCTACCCGAAACATTGTTTACGTCGGGAATTGTCGCGAATTGCGTTAGGAACACGAGTCAACAGTAAACAAGCCGCATGGTGAATGTGCTGTGGACATGTTGGACATTGGCCAATATGCTTTGTCGTGGCTCCATTCAAATCCGAGTCGCATGGTGTACTTACCCGAGGGACGAGCTTCGGTTTATCCTTATCATCTTTTGGCGGCGGCGCCGTGGTGGTGGTGGGCGGCGGCGTCGGGGATTTTAGCTGCGGTGGCACATCGCGACGCACTCTTCTGCCATTGTCTGCCGCCTCCGGCTGGGCGTCATCGACAGCGTTTATGATGAACGTGCGACCGACGCCGGGCGGCTCATCGTGCACGCTGAACGTGGCCACGAAGTGGTTGGATAAAGTCGATATGAAAAATAGCACTGCACACCACTGAAGTAACATGATGTTGGCGGTGTTACACTCAGCTGATGACTGCCCGCGATTTCGGCGTGGTGATCGTTTTGCGCACTCGAATGTGTGGCAGGCTGAGGCAAGCTGAGGACGATGTCGACGAACGGCACGAACGGCGACGGCGACAGTGCAGCGATGCGAGCGACGTCGAGGTCGGTAGCGGTGCGCATGCGCGACGTGCGCGACGGTGCGTTTGCAACTGGCGGAGACACCGAGTGAGAAGCGAGAAGCGACTGGAAAGTGGGCGAAGCCGCCGCTCACTTATCAAATGACGAAATGGAAATGATAATACCAAATTGTTCCAGAGGGAGACGTGGGAGATATTGTTTTGAATATGTATGTATGCTAAATAATCATTACCATACATATTTTCCTCGAATAATTTTAACGTTATTAACGCGCAGTTTGCCAGAAACTTGAATTGTCGAATCTCAAAACGTTGATCTCAAGTATGCACTCGTAATTAACTCGGTCACATGCCGTTTCATTGGAATTGTTGCAATTGTTTAACCAGCAAATAGCAAATTACATGTTGTTTTGTGGTCACTATCGCAAAAACATGTTATAAGGTAAAGTGGGGTAAGATCGAAGCGGTTTTTGCTAAGTTCAACTTTAACATTATAGCATTTTTATTATGTTTGAAATATTTGCCCCAACTTGGCATTATCGTAAAGTGCAGTTAATTCTCTATAATTTCCACTAATAGAAATCACAATTTAAATTGAATAGAGTACCTTTATTCACAGATTAAAAAGACCTGGCAGGTGATGCGAACGCTCCCTGTGAATGGGGCAAGATCGTTAACGGTAAATTAAAACTAATTAAAAGCTATATTCTCACTTTACCATGCCAAATCTGAATTCTGCTGATGTCATTTACAAAATGCTTTTTACACGATTAAATTCTGTGATTTAACTTATGGCTTAGCATTATGTTGCGAATCTTTCCCGGCAATCTCAAAATATGAGGTATGACCGCACCAATGGATTTCTTAGAAAATATCAAGTATTCAACAGAATTTCTTTCTTGAGCATAAAGTATAACTATTTTTCTTCATACATCCCAAAATTTAGCGCAAAAATCGATATCATAACCAATAATTTGAGCGCACGTTCTAAGTCATGTCTAACTTGAGCATGTTCGTCTTTTGCAAAGCATAGAAAACTAAGAAATCTGCTCG